>CAUYPK010019326.1:0-42737 GCA_963574355.1 Loris lydekkerianus
ATTTACATACAATGTCGGGGCAAAATTTGTACGCAAGAGGATATATAAATAATAAAATTTAAGTGACCCCCCCCCCCCCCAGAAACAGGTCTGCTAAGCCAAATGAGGCAGAGTATTTAAGACTAAAGTAATAACATCAGCAAATGCTAGGATAAAAGTCGTAGTGTTTAATAGTGGAATGTTCTGTGTTTTTTGGTATGGCTGGGGGAGGCGCCTCATGTTTTCTAAGCAGTTGGGGAAATGTTGCTTCTGTCTCAGCAGATGACAACAGGGTCCCCCTCTCCAAGCCCCTCATGTCCACTTATGGCTCAAATGGAACAGAAAGTCCAGGTGGCCCTTGTTGCTTCACAGCAAACACTTACAGGAATCAGGTATCACTCTCCAGGTGACTAGTCACAGCTCCTGAGGGAATATCTGTGAGCAGCCGCGGCCTCCTTATTCCTGACGTGGTTTCCCCAGGGACTCCGAACTGCCTCTGAGCGGCCTCAGATTCCACCACCACAGACTCGAAAACCAGCCTCTTACTCTTTCTGGATCTTGATTCCTTCTGCCCCCTCCAAGTAAGAAACATTGTCTTTTTATTTTAGGGAAGGTACAAACATCAGATCCTGGATAAGTAGAATTTTCAGGATATATTGTTTTAGACTCATAATCCCATACTGAAGGTACTGATTTATTTAAGCTGGACTTGAAGCAGATATTCTTGATCAGGGATTGGACAAGGTTTCTTTATGATCTCATGACCCACTGGTACAGATCTGGCTAATCCCAGAATGTGTCCCCAAAAGACCTTCATGACCATATTGCTAAAGGTTTCTGGAGGCATAAATGTACTGAGTGTACATCATTGATCTCAAGGACATGGCCTTTAACAGAAGACTCGTAGGGACTCAAAAGACTGAGAGACGCTTACCATCCTTCTCTTCTTGATGAAATTTAAAAACTTAGCATCTTCAGGCCTGGGGAGAAGTTAGTGAGAAAGGCTCTCAGGCCATCTGTTGTCAGATTGAGGATTTTCAACTGACACTTTTCAATTCCATTTAACAGTATTTTGAAGCCAGATGCTGGGAACATGAAGATTTCAACAGCACTTCTGCCCTGTCTAGCGGGAGAGACCGCTGTAATAACAAGTAACTGTGTCATCCGGGAACAGGAATTAAGATGTTTGTGCATACAGATGCCTGAAATCTAGTAATAAACTGTATCTGCAAAGGTTATATTTCACGAGGGTCTTCAGTGGTGAGGAGAGCTTTTGGGGGGCTCTTGGGGGAAAACAGCACCCCAGGTAGGGGCAGCAGAGACAGCTGGAAAGCTGGGGCACTCTGAAAGTGAATGACATGTGGACGAAAGGTAGGGACACAAACATGGTAACAGAGAAGGGTTCCCAGGGTGAAATCATTATGTGTATGGCCAGAAAGGTGAGCTGCCTCTCGATTGTAGATGAGGCCCTATAGCTTTTCAGCAAAGACATAGTTTTTCTTGTTGTTCTGCAAGATTACTTTTCTCCTTCATGGAAATGGACACTAGATTGTTTTGGCAATGGACAAATACCCCAAATTCCTATCAGTGGGATGGAACATGACAAGATGTGGGGTCAATAAATCTTGGGAGAAGAGGAGAAGTGTTGGAAGGAAAGAACTTATCCAATTTCAACGGGTTCCTTGCCTCTTCTGTGGTTAAGACGCAAAGGGGAAGGATTGCCGAAGACTTTTCTATACAAAAAGTCAATTTTAAAGGCATTAAAATATATATTTTATAATTTCAGTGGCAGTCATGATTCTTTTTCCTCTGTAGAATTCAGGTGCGTTTGTGTACTAGCTAATAGAGTACCAAGTATTGGGTTTTGCTCTGTTATTAGGATGTTCCTGAGAGTGAGGATGGTGCTAAATGACAATGACAATGCAGGGAGGGTGTCCAGGCCTCAGGTCCCCAGCAGCCATCTGGGAGCAGATAGGCACATGAGGACAAGGGTCCCTGTGTGAGATGTCTCCAGGCTACTTTAGACTTTGCAATGTCACCACTTGGAGTATGCCTTTTGACTTCTGTTCCCATTGAATGTTGCCCGTGGTATATGAATTCCTACATTGGTACAGCATCTAATTGGCTTCTGCTGGAGCTCGGCTGAGCGGTGGAATTTGCTCCTGGAGTTTTCCGTGCTTCTGTTGTGAGAGATCTTCATTCCGTGTTATTTGAGAAAGAATTTATCGATGCAAAATTAGGGCAGTTTAATTTGGTGGTGTGTTTTCTTTATGTCTCGATTATATATTCATGTCTTTGTGGTAACTCAGCTGGTGGGGGGATTAAGAATTCAAAACAGAGGATTTTCACTTGGCACGGAGTGCTTTCTACTCTGATTAATTGGGAGTCCGCACAATGAACCCGGTGTTGGCTCTGTAGGGGATTGAACAGCTTAGTAGAAAGAAGTAAATTTCAGGATTTAGGACTCTTGGGTTCCAGTCTAAATTTTGACAATAATTACCTGGGAAAACAACCTCCTTACTTAAGCTACTCGAGATAAGATATTACCAGTTAGACACAGTTTATAGAAATGTTGTGCCATCTCCCATAATCTGATTTGGAGACAGGAGCCAAATAGATGCATAGAAACAGAACATGAATAGGTGGTGGCACCCTTCCTTTTTGTAGTAATTTACTATCAGTGAAGGTTTCTGCTCTTCCCTCCGTTGGCACCAGGAATGCAGGCAGTTCCATGGCCTGTGTGGGTGTGTGGATGGCGTCCCATTTCCCCCTCCCGGTCCCCTCTGCTGAATGCTAGCGTTCCTGGCTTCCTGGCCTTCCTGCCCGTGGTGTTCCTCAGCTCGCTCCCCACGGTGTCCTTTGTTCTCGTGTTTTATGGTGTCACGTAATCCTAAAACCTGGGCTTCACAGAGGGGACACTTCTGTGAATGCTGTCCCTTATTCTGAGGACCGGCTAGCCAAGCCTTTTCTTTTTCTTCCGAGGTAGATTGGAAAGTCAGATTTTCTTTTCTCCTTTTCACACATACAGAGAATACCGAGCATCAAGTGCTGAGACAGAGATTGGAATAGACACAAAGATAAATGGGATGGATCCCATCAGGGTGTATGCAAGGGGGTGGGGCAGAGATTGTGCTGCAGAAGGGAGATTCTACAATGGGGCCACTAGTGAGAATCCTGTGACTGAGAGGGAGGGGACTTCACTGTCCAAAAGCCAAACAGATGCAAGTCTTTGAAACGGATAGACTAGCTGACTGTTTAAATAAAAATAAATAGCTACTCTGACCACACCCACTCTGCTCCCTTCACCCATCCTCCTAGAACTCAAGCCAGAGTGATCTTTCCAAACCTGAATCTGATGACAGCTCATGGACATCTTGTTAGCTCAGGAGATCCAAATCCTCAACCAGGACTTGCAAGTCCCAGGGCTCTGGCTCCACGGGATGTCCACACCCGAGTCCTGCCACACCCCTGCCTCCCTCTCTCCCCTGTAGGTTATTTCACTCTTCTTGTTCTTTCTGGCCACAGGCCCTTTGCACATTCCTGACCCTCTGCCTGGAATTATTTCTTACTCTTTATCCAGTTAATTTTGTTTATCCTTTGAACATTGACTCAAGTACCACTGATATCGGGATACTTTCCATATCCGCCTGATGTAGGCTAACCACCCACGGCCACCCCCGCTCCTCCAAAGAGTTAGGACATGGTTCATTGTGGTTCTTGCCACAGTTAGAATCTTGCATTGACTTGTGTGACAAGTTGATTAAGTCTGCTTTCCTGAGGGTGGTGGGGGTGGGGCATGTCTGATATGCCTTCTGTACCCAGTGCCTGGAACTCAGTAGGGGCTCAATGAGTCTTTGCTGGATAACAAATACATCTGTAAAAATTTCTTTCTTTTTTTTTAATCATTAAACAAACACTGTGGAAGAAGAATTGAGAACACCCACTCAAAAGAATTGAGAACAAACACTCACTGTGTTTTGTTCACTGCTTGTAGATTAAATAATGCCCATCCAAAGATATCATATGCTAATCCCTACAGCCCATGAATGGACGTTGTGTGGAAGAGTCTTTGTAGATGTGATTATAAGGAAATAATTTGATAAGGAAATGGTTCTGAACCCTAAATGCAATCACTTCATACTTAGGAAAAGGAGGCACAAAGACAGCAGATGGAAACACAAGCATGGGAGAAGGCAATGTTGAGATGGAAGCAGAGGGATTTGAAGATGCTGACCTTGGAGATTAGTGATGTGGCCACGAGCCAAGGAATGTCAATAGCCACCAGAAGGAGGAAGAATCAAGGGACAGGTTTTCTTCTGCAGCCTCCAGAGGAAGTGGAGCCCTATTGATTACTTAAGCTTTGGGCTTCTGGCCTCGAGAATTGTGGAAGAGTAAGTTTTTGTTGTTTTAAGTCACCAAATCTATGGAAATGTGTAATCGGAAGAGGAAACTAGTACAGTGGCCTTCCATGTCTGAGTTCTTAATGGCTGGAAGTAGGAAGTAATTGGTGTCTGAAATCTGCCAAAAATTTGGGTTTTGTCACTGTGAGAGGTGAAGTAAGGCTCATCTTTGAGGGTAGATGCTATTTTATTATTTCTTTCTTAAAGGAATCTCTTTGGAGGCTTACCCTGGTCATGAAGATGCAATCCAATGCTCTTGCCCTCAGGGGTATCTCTAGGACTTGATGGAATCATCCAAATTTCAAACCTAAGATTACGTTTTTTGATGTTGAAAATTTCTGTCCCAAGGACCAGAGGGAAGAGGGGTAGGTAGCAAAGGTCACCTCAGCCAACTTTGATTTTAATGAGAAGGGAATGGTCGTGTTACCTAGCCTTGGGCTATTGGTTTGGAGATGTGGGACTAGAATTGAAAATAACATCATTAAATATCCCCTAGTCCACCCCCAGAAAATGACTGGTCACCAGAAATGTGATGGCCACTCCACCAGCCGCCTGGAACCCAACATGACAGGCATTTCTACAGAGAGGCACTGCGTTTCATTTGTCCTGACTCAGCCACAGGCAAGAGTCTCAGAAAGAAGGGATTTCCTGGAGTGGTGCAGCAGCCACAGGACAAAAGTATGTCCTGTGTCCCAGGGGTCTGCTCCGTCCCTGTTATGCCCAGAATCCTCTTCTGCTTCAGGCTGAATTCTGCACTTGGGCACGACTTGGCCCTGGGGTGTCCCAAGCCGGTCTGGTCATATGTAGGAGGAGATTATAAACATAGTTTCTCATGTCACAGAATTATCAGAGGCAACTGTAGGAAAACAGTATCAGGCAGACTTTCATCACGCAGTGATAATATTTATATCTGTAGCTTATTGAAACTTTATTAGGTAGCAGCCGGGAAGTAGATGAAGCTCTTTATGTATGCCGTCTCACTTAATGTTCAAAGCATCCCTGGGCAATAGACGCTATCACTACCCTAACATTAGAAATAAGGAGGCCAACTAAGCTGGGTAAGTGTGCACGTCGCTAAGTGGCAGAGACACAGTCTGAACCCAAGATGTCCGACTACACTGCTCACCCCAGACACTAAGCCTCCCTTGATGAGAAAAAGTGCAGTCTGGCTCAGAGGAGGGTATCCCTTAGGATGAGGAGAATTAGGAGAAAGCCGTGCAGGTACAGGCACAAGTTTCAATTACTTCAGAGCAGGAAGCCACTCTCTGGAGGCCACCTGGCCGGTGATTCTCAGCTCGGTCACACATTGCAATTAGTTGGGGCACTGTTAAGTAATACAAATGTTGAGGTCCTCCCCCAGAGATTTTGGCTCAATTTATTGAGGATAAATCCATGCTATCATTATTTTTTTTTAACTCTCTAGCTGCTTTAATTATTCGCCCATGTGGAGAACTGCATATCTAATGTTACAGGTAACAAAACATGAAATTCGAGAGGTTAACTTACTTATCCAAGGTCCCAGTCCTGGTTAAGGACAGTCGTGAGGACTAATCCCAGCTCTCCTGGCTCTTGTGCATGACTCTTTCCGTTGCTCCTGATAAAGGACAAACATTCTTTTATATATGTGAAGAAACACAGAATGATGTGGTGGGGTACAACCACGTTAGAATGTAAGAATATCAATGGGGTACAACTGCATTAGAATCATAACTGTGTAATCTTGGCCTTTGGGCCTCTGTGCTTCTGTTTTTCTCATCTGAAAAATGAGGTTAATAATACAGCCTGTCTGGTGGGGTTGTAGTAAGGTGATCAGATGATACCATGCAAAGGTGTATCAACCCAGCAGAGGGCAATTGTTTTACTGTGTGGAATGGACCACTGGTTACACATCAACCCTACCAACCATTCTCATGAGCTCCAAGGGAAATCATCAGTAATATCAACTTTGAAATTTGAAAAGTAGTCTACAAGTAAAGAGTGTGTTTCTTTCTTAGTAAGCTAACAGGAGATGACTGATGTCATTAAATTGGAACCTATGCAAGTTGAAATCACCAGTGTCCCCTCAGTAAATATGACTGATGGGACATCTGGCCAGTGGTTTGGCAGGAGCAGAACAAACATCTAGATTCTGTGGTGCATGTTGTCCCTGCAGCGTTTTGTCACAAAGGGGAATACTTCATGTTCTGTCTCCCTACATTCTTCTCAATCACATCATCGAGTTAGATGTAAAGACATTCATAAAGTTTCTGATGGGAAATAGCATTTATATTTACCCTGTAAAGTAACTAGGTTTTTTCTCTCTGGAATGATTTCCATCAGGAGGTATGATTTTTTTATTTTTCCATCTTTGGTTTTAATGCCATTTGACAAACCAAGAAGTCACGGCAGAATGGAGGCTACTCTCTAATGATCTTGACCCTGAGCTGATGTAACCAGCTCTTCCCAAGGTTCCTCTTACCTTTCTAGAATCTTTCTATGTGGCTGTTTTATTCTTATCTCCCTGGCACCTGTTGGTCTCCACACGTCAGCCTTCTGTTCTTCTCACGTGGGTTATACAATGTCCATGACCTGCCCACACCGATGGCGTCAACTACTACGGTTTCATTCACAATGACCACATCTTCAGATCCACCCCTAGCAAAGCTATGTGTGTGTGGATATCATGGAATATCCTCTTAAAAGCGTCCCAATGTATTCAAAACGTAATCATCTCACCCCACTTTCCTTACCACCCCAAATTCCTTCTGCTTCTATAATATCAGCTTGGAAGAGTGGTAAAACTTTGTCCCCAGTGCTCAGGCTAGAAAACTTGAGGTCAACTCTGACTGTCCCCTTTCCAGAAGTGTGGCTGATGTCGATCGGCATCCTGTCGATGTCTCTCACTCAGAACTCTCCATCTGTGCTGTCACCACCTTGGTTCAGGTGCTTATCCCTTTTACCTAACTTATTGATTGTCTTTATAGAGCCCCAGAACTCCACTACACATCCTGCGTCCGGCGGTCATACTAATAATAGCAAACATTGGTTGGGCTTTTACCCTGTGACAAAGTATCAGGCTTAAATTACAGAATCTCATTTAAATCTCACAGTGGCCAGGGGAAGAAGACCCTAGTATGATGTCTACACTTTGTAGATGAGAAAACTGGGGCCTAATGGGGCAAAAACTTCCTCAAGATAATCTGAATAGAAGATGGGGCTTTTTTTTTTTTTATTAAATCATAGCTATGTACATTAATGCAATCATGAGGTACCATGCACTGGTTTTATATACAATTTGAAATGTTTTCATCACACTGGTTAACCTAGCCTTCCTGGCATTTTCTTAGTTATTGGGTTAAGACATTTATATTCTACATTTACTAAGTCTCACATGATGGGGCTTTTGAACCCTGATATACTAATGCAAAATCCAATAGTGTTCTGTCCCCTCCCCTAGAAGCTGATTTTTCTCTGCTTTATCAAAAGCATCGCCCTGTGATGTTCCTTCTTACAAAGAAGAGTTTGTTTCTTTTTTTTTCTTTTTGGGTTTTCATGTTTCCTCAGCAATGCTGCTTTCATTGCATTTTCATAATATTTCATGCTTTAATTTAATTTATTTAGTGCTATTGTACAGTGCCCTGAGCACCTCAAAAGAAGCGAGAGTTTTATAAATAAAATTATTATTACAGCTGCTCTGATAGCAGCCCCTGAGCTGTTTCGTAGATATGTCAATTACTCCCAGAGTTGACAATTGTCACCTGAAGCCTTTTATGGCCCCAGTTTTCTTGGTTTTGCCACTCTGTCCTGCTGGGTGGGGTTTTGATGTGGCCATGCAGCATTTCTTCCTTCCTGTGCCCATCAGAAGGGAGCAGACAGCATCTCCGCATAAGTTCCATGTAATGTATTCTGGAGAACATGACCTAGTTTTCTTAACCTTTTTGAATCATTGAGTTCTGAATCTCATTTGCCAGACCTATAATGTCAGTTCTGCAGTAAGTCAACCCTCCTTGCCCACCTCATGGTCTCTATTAGTGAGAGCTCATTATCTATTAGTCTGTGGCAGAAACCTCTCCCAGGATAGTCTAGAGCTGAACAGGAATTGATCATGACACTATTTGGCACCAAGAGTATTATCACTCTAAAAACTGTAAGGCTTTTGTGACAAGAAATGTTTATCATAAGCTTATAAGGAAGGGAATCCTGAAGGAGCAGAGTCCCCGTGGTGCTGACCCTTGTTTCCGGCATCAAGGACACCTTCAGCCCCCTGCCTGCCACCTTCACACGCTCATAGCACTGCACCGTCAAGAGAAGCAGAAGACTGCTGGCTTCTATTTATAGACAGTCAGTGACATGTTGAGGAAGTCACAGGATAAACCAATAGCCGGGCTGGGATTTCTCCTTGGACACCCCCAACTCACACTATGGGATGTGACCCCCTCTCGCCTACCTCCCCCATAACATGTTTCTTATTCTCTTACTTTTTAACATATTCTGTTATATCCTGTTTCATCCTATTCATTCATTCAGTAAAAACTGGCTAAGCCCTTGCAGTCCACCCGTTACAGGACTGGCACACACGGGGATGAGTGAGACTGGGGTTACTCCTCACTTCTTTTGGAGTTTTAGTTCTTCACTTCTTTCCCTTTCATCTTGACTTGCCTCCCTCTCAGGAATCTATTGTCTTCATAATTTATAGTTATGTTAAGGATTTCTGAAGAAGCTTCCCCGTTAACCAGGGGCAATACACTGTGCTGTCTCCACTTGGTGTTTTTTAGCAAACAAATGGGAGTAGCCCATCTGTCCAGTAGAAATGAGTTCATTCCCATTTAAGCAACGGCTGTCATGCCTCTTGCCTGAGGCTTCTTATGTTATGAGCCATATATTGGCTGTAGTTTCTGCACTTTTTTCCAGCTATACTGGGAGCCTTAGAGAAGGAAGACATAATAGCTCAAAATAATGTATTGTATTATACATAGTCGCTGTGTATATTTCCAATAGCAGGAAGCACTGTTATGTGTTCAGGGTGGATATGTGTATGCCTCTCCCCTGACCAGGTGGTGTTTGTTAGTTATCTTGCAACTATTCTTCCTTCTAGCCAAATAAGAATCTGAAATGAACTATGACTCAGATACACAGACCAGCAAAAAAAAAAAAAAAAAGCAGATAGGATGAAGCCTGTTTTGCCCCCAAAGGGGATAATAATGTCCAATGAAAAATGACTAACTGGATATATTTAAATTTTTATAAAGGATGCAGTCAAGAGAACTATCTAATGAAGTTCACTTTTCCTATAGCTCATAAATGCTTTGCAATCCAGAGAGAACCCAACGAATTTTGCATTCCTGAACCCGGTATCCTCAAGATACATTAATCAGTCGATGTATTTGTATTCCTACTAAGTGCAAGCCATTGTTCAAAATCCTGCTTGTGCTAAATTGATATATTCCACCGCAGTTCCTCATTCATGGTGAGTGAAACTTATCAGATGTTCCCCCCTGGAATACATCTAAAGAGGTCCTATTGTAGACCTACTCTTGCCTTGACATTTCCCAAAATAGAGTATGAACTTTGGTGGCCCTCTTGCATGGGTCAGGACAGTCCCTGGTTGCTAACTGAAGGCTGGCTGGGTCCACTTGCCTCATTCTACTGGGGCTCTCATATCACTTTCATTATAATTCTGTGTTAGTTCTTTAATAAAAATGGTCAGTGAGCCCACAAGATGAGATAACAGAATAGGAATCAATGGGACCTGCAATTGTCTGCATGCCAGATTCTCTTGTCAACTGGGTCTCCAATCCATCCTGCCAGTTCCACCTCCTCTGGGACTGAGACGTTTGAAAACAGTGCAGCAGCCTCATCTCCCAGGCAGTGTTTTTCTCCATCATTTGCTTTATTAAATATTGATTTTCTGTTGCATTATTAAACCTTAAGTCCAGAGCATAAATTCTGGGCTGATACTTTAATCTGGCTCTCCTCATTTTTTTTGGCTTTTAGAACTGATTTTCAGGCCAGCTCTCCTGGGGAATCTTTAAGTCAACTTAGGGCCTGAGATAGACCTGCCTGCAGGAAGGGAGGAGGTCAGGGGTGAGGAGAAGCTTGCCTTGCCAGTGTACTACAAATAAGGCTGTGCCCACGTCCAGCAGATCCTTACTTTACACATATCCCAGACACCGAAGCTTGTCCTAATTGGGATTCAGGTGGTTTTGCAAGGAAAGTCTTTTGCATTCCCACCATGGAAACTATTGAGTAAGCAAATGGTATGCTGAATTGATTTTAGCTCTTCAGATATTACCTAATTCAACGTCCATCCACCCTGCCCACGCACACCTTTTCCTTTGGTCCCTATTATTTCTAGGAGTTGAGTCAGATAATCACAGAGGCCTTTGGATTCTCACTTACTTTGGGGCTCTGGCTCTTTCTGACTTCCTTTTTCTCTTTCTTCTTAAGGACCAGGGTTTGAGTTGTCAACTGTAGCAAAGCACTATAGGATGAAGCCATCACTCACTGTAGGAAACTCTTTCTGAAAGATCCAGACAATCCTGACGAGCCCTATTAGCCAGAATTATATCTAGCTTAACTCTCCACCCCTTGAATAGCTTTCTAGACTGACATGTCATTGGCTGAGGTCAGGGGTGGTATTTCTGAAAAGAAGCAGCAGAGGGGATCTGCCTTTATCTTCAACACTGACAGACAAACAGGAGAAAAAGTGAAAGTAAATATTTATGGAGTTTCTGTGGCAAGGCTAGCTGTAGCTGACTACGTGGATGTTTGCAGAGAGCTTTGTCTACCCCCGATCTGGCTCTACTTCTTTCCTTCTTTCTATCTTTGCCTGTCAGGTCCAGCTTATCTACAAATCTGGCATTAGGGAATTATTCCAGGACCTGGCAGGGCCTCTGTTTAGGACAAGGGAGAGGAATGACTCTGCTTGGCTTACTCTGGGATGGAGAGGAGCACAGTTAGCTCCAGCTAGTCACAGACACCTGCCAAATATGGACCTTCTGATCCTGTGGACCAAGCACTGACTGAGCCTGTGCCAACATACAAGTGCCATTGAAAAAATGATAATTGGGGAATAGTTGATAGAAACTATCTGAAGGCCAAGGTGGAAGAGATTGCTCCATATTCACTAATATTCCTCATGTCACCTTAGGCCTCCAAAGAATAAGAGATGTTCTTTGAAGGTCATAGAAATACCAGGTCAGGTATCTTTTTACCCTTCCATTTCCAAAACCCAAATTCCCTCCATGATAGTTATAGGTAAATAGATAGGTAGTACCTACCATTCATTTAAACATTGTGATGAATGACTATCTCTTCATAGGTCTCAGCTCATTTAGAAAAGCTCTATTTTATGTGTGTATGTGTGTGTGTATATGCATACATACATATACATATACACATTATATACACACATATATATACATATATACATATGTGTTTATGTGTGTATATATGTATATATATCTTTGTATAATAAACAGTGATTGGCATTTAATTAAGAGCTATGAATTTTGAATCTTACTGTCTATGTAAATATCTACAAGCTATAGATCAAGAACAACTGAATATTGGCAGGTGCTTATGTTTCAAGCTAATGTTGCATCCCTCAGAGTTCCACCTGTCTTATTTATAATAAGTCAAGGATAACCACCCATTAGTTAATTGTAAGAGAGACTTGAAATTAGGTGAAATATACAGCATTGGGAAGCATCCAGGTTATTTTTTTAGTTCAATTTAACAAATATTTGCTAAACATGTATTGTGTGTCAGGCGCTATGGTAAGAGTTTGGAGTGGGAAAATGAGTGATAAATGGCCCTGACCTCATGATAGGATTATAATATGTGAAGTTTATTATGTTCCTCAGTCTTCTCTTCTTCCTCTGCCTAAATAGAGCAAGCATCATCTACATCTGTCTTTAATTCCACTTTATTATACTGTAATTATCTCTTCACTCAAAAGATGTGACTTCCTTGGGTGCAAGACTCGTTCACTGAAGGTCACATATTTTTCTCCATAAATGCTGGCGATTGGATGAATTTCTAATTCTTCAATTTTTTTTTTTTTTTTTTTTTTTCCCTCTGTGATAGGCTCTAGTGTCTGCACTTGTCTCTGTAGATGTTAGCAGACTTTTTCCTAGGGTAGCACCAGCTCACAGAGGTCAAACAAGTGTGCTGACTTTCATGTTGACTTGATGAAAGTGCCTGCCCCGTCGCTGCTCCCCTTTCTCCTGCCTTCATCTGTCTAGGCTGCTGGTACAAAATTCCATAGATTAGGTAGCTTGCACACAAACAACAGAGATTTATTTCTCACAGTTCTGGAGGCTTAAAAGTTCACATTAAGGGTGCTGGTTGATTTGGCATCTGTGAGAGCCTGATTCCTGGTCTGCAGATGCCCTTTCTCTGTGTCCTCATGTGGCAGAAGGGACAGGGGATTAATCTCACGCATGAGGGCTCTGTCTAGCTTACTTCCCGGAAGCCTGCCTCCTAATCCCATCACCTGGGAGTTGAGATGTCAACATTCGATTTTTAGAGACACATAAACATTCAGTCTATTCCGTTAGCCCTTTCATGCACTTCGAATGCCTCTGCTTTCCCCTTGGTTTCTTTACTATTTCTGCCCGCCCAGTCTTTGTCATGGTTAAAAATACACTTTTATTGCAGGAATTCACTAAAATAGTTGGAGAAGATATATTGAAAAGATAGGGCAGATTCCATAAAAACAAGTGCAGGAAGAACAGCAGAGCCCTGTGAGCCTTTGACAGTTCCTCTCCGCATTTCTCTAGTTGGGGGTTGGGGCTGTGTGGTTTCTTTAATTGTGTTTCTTTCGGCATGTCCCCCACAGTGGTCTCTTGAATCTCTTATTTAGAGTTTCTCTGATCCCCACCAACTTTTTTCCCATGTAGCTTTGGCCTGCCTTGGTGCTTATTTAGACAGCTTGATAGATCATAGCTAACACACTTATTTTTACCTTAAGTCGAAAGTAGCGGGAAAGTAAGTGATACTGTCTCCACTTGACTTAAATGATCACTCTTGGTCCACTCAGCTATTGCTGGGTTAAGCTTAGAGATCATATGATACATGATACCATCTATGTCTATTCAGGCTTCTGATAATTGACAAAGTTGATAAGGATAAATCATCGGCAACTGGCCGACCTAAAACAGAGTTGTGTTTAACATCCACTAGGTCTAAACCAAGAATGGGCTGCTTAAACCTACTCTTCCTTCTCTCTGGTTCTACTTATCTACCTTACTCCTTCTCTGAATATGTCTCCTGCTAAGGATATGTCTCTTTTTGAGACACAGTCAGACAATTTTTCCAGACCAATCAGGCTTCTCTGTAAAATACTGGACTTGGGGAAATTGTGTTTAGAGGCTAGAAATTACCCCAACTCAAAATGCTTTGGCCTATAGAAGAAAGAGACTGTTAACATCTACTGAAATGGCAATAATTAAAAGCAGAAACAGTTATTGGAAAGGCCAACCATGTTCCATTCCAACTCTCCAATTCTCCCCAGCATTCAGCCTTGCAAGATATATAATTTTCCATTTGTACATAAGAGAGGGGTCCAGGTCACATAGGAATATTGTAAATGGGTTGAGAACCTAGGGTCTTCAGGCTATTTCTGTCTCAAGTTATTTTGATTTTTCTGTTTGATGCTGTCAGAAACTCAAGAGCGGATCATTTATGCTGGAAATAGCACAACTTCTGCCCTTTGTTTCCATCGCTTTTGCCATGTGTGATTGGTGAATTTGATTGCTGGCCACAGAAAATTACATTTGTGTCAAGAGCATTCTGAACAGATCAATGCAGGAGGAAACCAGGCAAGATCAATTGCAATACCAAAGGACCAGTGTAAAAAGTCGTGCAACTCACATGTCATCCTATAGCTCTTCTATAGAACACGGCACAGATTCTTCACCACAATTCATTAGTTAAACCTCACAATCTCTTGAGATCAGTTAGTGTCTGACACTAGGCATCCAGGAGAGAGGGAAATAACAGCATGTCAATCCAACTGTCTTTACCCAGAAAATTTACAAATGAGTGAGACAACCTGTAATAATGGGAGGTCAGGGTAGAGAAAGGGTAATGGGTGGGGCCATATCTACGGTGCATCTAGAATGGGTACAGGCGAAACTTACTAAAGGCAGAATACAAATGTCTACATACAATAACTAAGAAAATGCCATAAAGGCTACGTTGAACAGTTTGATGAGAATATTTCAGATTGTATATAAAACCAGCACATTGTACCCCTTGATTGCACAAATGTACACAGCTATGATTTAACAATAGAAAAAAGAAAGTATAAAATTGGTTGAAAATAAAGGTTTAAAAAAAAAAAGAAGTTTGAATAAAAAGACATTTCCTTACAATTATTGCATATAAAAATAATAATTTTGATTTGGTTTTATTTACTTATAACAAGAGTTGTAAAATAATTAATAGAATCTTTCCCTTTATTTATTACTTAGGCAATGCTGGTGGCCATAAAGCCTGTGTGCACTAGATGGAAAGTAGACAAAATAATATAATTGTTATGGCTAGTGTGTGCTGTGAGTGTCTTATACTGGTTTCTAAAAGGTGATTATGACATTTTTGGAGTTTTTTGAGTGGTTATTGAAATAAACTATTATTAAAAGTTGAAAAAAAAATACAAATAATTAGTATAGTTGTTCTGTATGTTTTCCAGGGGCTGGTTATGTTCTCTGTGGGCATTTCTCATTTAAACTTCTAAAGAAGCTTATGGGTCCATTCTCTTTATCATCCCCCTTTTATGACTAAGGAATCAAAGCTTGAAATGTTAAGTAATCTGTTTGTGATTTTCCACGATCACATTGAAAAGACCCACACATGGAAGCGGGTCTTTGGATCTCTGTTCTGACTAACTCCAAATACGATGCTTTTTAACTAGCTCTATTTGTTGCCTTTGTGTTTTTAAAACCACACAGCAGTGTGCCAATAAGAATAAGAATTATGATTATGACAGACAACTTTAATTCATCAGAGTTGAGCTTCGGATGATATTATACCACTTCATGTATAATGTAGCTAATACAACAATTGCTTTTTCTATCACCCTTCCATTCTTTCCCCATTCCCCCTTCCATTCCATTTCCCATTTCTGATGTTGAGTGAGTTTCTGCTTTATCAGTTCATGCTGGTTGTACAAAAGAGCCTGACATCACCTTCTGTCTTTCTCTCTCTCCCCCTTTCTCTCATAACGTGACACACCAGGTCCTCCTTGACCTTCCACCTTGATCAGAACCCCCCTCCACACCCTCACCAGACACAGATACTAGCATAGTGGTTCTTGTACAGTCTTGAGAGTGCGAGCTAAATAAACTTTTGTCTTTATAAATTAAAAAAATTATGATTGTTGCTGGTATTGTTGTTATTTTATTAATTCCGCCAGATGTATAGTAGACTAGATATTTCCTTCTTGACACAAAGGGATGAAGGTCCTTGGAGGGAAGCTATTCATATTATTACATCTCTAATATTTATATGTATCTGACTTTTATCAAGCAGCTTTCCTGTCTACTTGTGCAACCCACTTGTGAAGTAACTAGGGCAAGTATTGTCAATCCCATTTTCTGAGTGAAGAGAGTGAGGCTCACAAAAAGTTGACTTGTGCCATGAGTGGGGAGTGGAAGTGGAAACAGAGGGAGAAGTCAGCCTTCTGGCTATAGAGCTGCTGTTCTTTCCACTGTCTGGTCTTTCTATACCATGCCACATTTGTTTTTGAACATATACTGCCTAAATGGAGTTCACCTTTTTCTTAAACACTGGACCATCTTTACCTCCCCCTATGTCTTCAAAAATGTGGAAAACAAGCAAAAACCAGTTCAGAAATCTATAGCTGAAGAGTGTGCCCTGCCCTTGCTGGGGCTAGACCTTGTCACGTTAACCTCTTTGGTCCTACCCAGTCTCTAATAGACTGCCTTCATCAGAGGAAAGCAGTGAAAAAAGACCTTCAGAGTCTGCTGCTAGAAGACCAACTTCATTCATTCATTCACAATGTACTCTAACACTCTTGATTTGCAAAATATGTTTGTTGATGGCCTCCTGCATTCTAGGCCATCATCTGGGCACCCAGTAGCTGGCTGACTTCGGACAACTTCTCAGGGCTTCAATGTTGTCATCTACAGAATAGACCTAAGAAAGCCCCTTTCCTTATTTCAAAGAGTTATTTTAAAGCTAATACCAAATCATGGATGTTAACTGTTTCTATGAACTAATATACCCTTATACTGGTGTGATATATTATTGTAGGCTCAAAAAAAAAATTTTAAATGAATTAAAAAATTAATAATGTACTTGGCTACGTGGCCCAGAGGTAATCAAAATGATGCTAAAACCGTGATTTTATGAACTCAGGTGTGTGGACAAGGAGCAGACCAGGAGGGGCATCCCTGCATCCTCCCTGTCCCCTCTCTGCAGAGGGAGTTGCCTTCAGCAGCGGTGAGCAACTCATCCTGCTTGGTCATTCTCTCGGAACTGCTTACGCTGAATGGTGTGATTTCTGTGGCATTTTCTTATTTTTCTTTCTCTTCCTGGCAATGACTCTTTGAAATATTATTTTTACTTCCTCGATGGCTGGGCTGTATAATTGATGGCCTCTCTGGGTTGCTGGAGTCATGCATTTAAACCACGATCGCCTTGGCTCCAACACCTCAGAGTTCATTACTTTTTGAAAAGCTTCACGTCTGTTTGTGTTCAGATTATTGTTGCTCTGGAGAGGGAGGTTATTTTCAGGCAGGAAGAAGAGTGTGGAGCAGAATTCATATAATCAAATTCTCTCCTCTCTTTAGATGAATATTTCTGGGTAACAAGACTTCACATTTATCTGAAATGCCTGTTCTGAACCAAGGAACCAAGGACCTTCACTTTTCCCCTGCGGCCAGCTGGAGGGAGTTCAGCAACACTCAGTCTTGGGATGTGGGAGGCTGCTGCTTTGAAAATAAAGTGGGTAATAAAAGTGCCCAGATCTGGTACTAGAGAATGATTTAGTGCAGAATGCATACATGTAGGATTTTTAATTAAAAGTTTGGGGTATGCTTGGTTCTCAGTGAGGTGTGTATGGAGGATATGTGCTGTCTCCACTTGAGCTCATGGCCCCTCATCTTTGCAGTTATCAGCCTGTCATTCCCAACCCTTGGCTCTCTGTTGGCTCTCACAGTTCTCCCACACTATTATCACCCATGAATGTCCACACTGTCTCCTGCCTCCATGCTGTGCCAGCTCCATAAGCTTTAGCCCTCCACATTTGGTATAACCAACCAAATTTGTATAAATTTGGAATGTACCACAATATAGAAGAACTATATCTCCCTAGTTCTCCAGAAATGGATGCTGAGTATCTGGAGTTGATGCTGGGACAATAACTAAGAATTTATAATTTGAATTCTGCTATTCTTTGCATCTTCCTTCTTACCCTAAAAAAAAAAAACAAAACAACAACAAAAAAAAACTGATCTCATTCTTTAGCTCATTCTTTAAGACTGAAATCAGCCACCTTCTTTGACAAGCCACCCTTAAGATACCCACCCACCACCACATTCCATTGCAGGGAAGTTTCTGGCTCCCTCTTGAACTTCCAAAGTTCTCTCTTTGTATCACGACTGCAACAACAGTCTTTACCATGTTCTGTAATTATTTATCTAGTGCCTGTTCTCTTCGCCTTCACTGTATCCCTTGAAGATGGGCGACGCTTTTTTTTGTTGGTTGGCTTTATTTATATCATCGTCTAGTGTGATCGCAACATACGCTTGACACCAAAGAAAGGTGTGTTGAATTAATCCATGAGAAGATTTTGTTTGATCAAAGAATATTTTGATTTTCCCTTTAGTTAAGTATAACTGTATGCAGAAAAGAATCTGTGTAGTGTTGAAGGGACGTGATTATTCATTTTTCTTTTGGAAACACACTTTGCTTTCCATTCTAGAGCAAGGGGTGGTCAGGTGCAGTGACTCAGGTGAAGCTACGTACCTAAGGTCAGGTGACAATAAGTAGGCATTTGTAAAAGATAAGTTTGGTGCATTTTGGTCAATTACAGATATAGAAGCAACTTTCAAGAAAAAAAATGGTAGAAAAAATCTTGTTTTCACAAAGCATTTCCATGTCTACAGGAAATGAAACACTTTTTGGTTGAAGGCAGTTTCTTTCCCTTTGCAACATAACAAGTGAAAGATATTGTCATATCATTTGAAGGGTGTAAAACTTGGTTATATATGTAACAAAAGGTATGAGGTAGGGTGGTGCCTGTGGCTCAGTGAGTAGGGTGCCAGCCCCATAGACCAAGGGTGAAAAGTTCAAACCCGGCCCCTGCCAAACTGCAACAACAACAACAAAAAGATATGAGGTATATGCTGGTGTTTAAAAAAATAAATATTGAAAGGGATTGTCTTCTGTACACTTCCAAATATGACATCAAAAGTAGATGTCCTCCCGGATTATGCTTATAATCGATGAATTCTTTACTATTCTGGGGTTAGGGGAGCATTTTAGCCTCTGCAATCACAGTGACATACACAGGCCTGAAGTTTTTATTGTTTCTTTGTTACTCAAACCTGTCTTTGATGCATTTTGGGAGAATGCTGGTTTGTGGGGATTATAACACTCGAAAGCACAGCAAAGTGGAGGTGATTATCAGAATTTTAAATGCTGTGGCATTTTGCTGCCAAAAAGTAATTGATTTATTAGGGACATTACAATACATGCATGATTCAACATAAGAGGTTCCTTGGAACTTGTTTAGTACCAAATCCTATGGGAGAATATTTGCTTTCAGCACCATGGACAGAAGCTCTCTTTCATTCTGAATCAGTTGGCCTTATCCAAGTAAATATTACAGCTCAGCGGTAGCACTCCAATCCAGTGGCCACAGTATGATCCAATTTGATAGCTTTAACAATCCCAGCTAACAGGCACCAGAATATTAATACATTATTCTTCACTTAAGTTGCCACAAAGTGGAACAGGGGACAGGATTGGACGACTTCATAATGCTTTATTGCTCTCTTCACTGTCACTATTGTTGCTAAAAATAAGGATACTAATCCACCATCTCAATTTGTTTAACATCAAAAGCAAGTAACATTTTGGATGACTTTTGAATCTTCCCTAATAAACAACTTCTTAGTAGCACCACACTTCAAAACCCTAAGCAATAAGTCATAATCAAGTTCAGCGATTCCACACCTGACCAGTGAACCAAACAGACTCACAACATGCCTAAAGCTAATAAAAATCTTATTGTTAAAAGCAATGAAGCCCCAATGGGGCATGTTGTAAAATACTGAAAGGGTACGGCTCTCTACTGCAATGACTAATATACTTATCCTGACTAGGTAAGCCTAGTTAATTCCCAGTCACCTCAAGCAACTGGCCAAAACTTTCAAAATAGAGACACAGTCTTAATCCAGGGTACTGTCTGCTTCCTTATGCAGTGTCTATTGATTAGAAATATCCCAAAGCAATTTTATTCCTCTTCATTCACATGACAAAAGAAATGAAAAATAATAATGGAATAATTCAGGAGCTTTGCTGACTACTTCACATTGGAGTGAATTCTGTTATAGAATATGGATAATAGAATACAAAACACATTGATGACCAAATTAAAAATATTTGTGGAATACAAGCTGATAGAAGTCTCAGATAACATACTGTCTAAAGCCTGTCTGCTTAAGATAGAAAAAAAATTGCTCACAATCATGTCATTTATCTGGGGACACAAAGATAAACGCTCAGTTAGGAGGGTCTTGTGCTTACTGTTTTTTAACAAAGGGAGGGAGGAAGGAAGGAAATGAGGAAAAAAAGAAGGAAGTGAAGGATGGAGCGAGGGATGGAGGGAGGAAAGAAGGAAATGAGGAAAAAGGGAAGGAAAGGATGGGGGGAGGAAGAGAGGAAGGAAGGAAGGAAATGAGAAAAAGAAGACAGGGAGGGAGGGAGGAAGGAAGGAAAGAAATGAGGAAAAAAGGAAGGAAAAGAGGAGGGAGGAAGGAAGGAAGGAAATGAGGAAAAAATAAGGAAGGAGGGAGAGAGGGAGGAAGGAAAGAAGGAAGGAAATGAGAAAAAAAGAAGGAAGGAAAGGAGGGAGGCAGGGCAGGAGGGAGGAAGGGATAAACTCTAATAATATCATTTAACTTCTCTTTGTTCCTTTGTTATCCAGAAAAGTAGCAATGCTTAACAAAAATTCTTGCTTAACAAAATGCCATATAGGTAAACATAATTCCCACTTTTCCCTTCTGTCGGGAAGCCCAAAAACTCATATCAAGTTTTAACATAAAAATTTATGTTGACACTTATGGTCCCCGTAAGAGATACTCTCCTTTCATTGGAGTTACTTTCTTTATCTTTCTTTCATTTTGTGTTTTTACTGTAAGATTCTTCAATTTCATCAGGGAAAATGGTGAAAAATAAATCATTAAGAATAATTTGATATGTACTTTTAAATACAGTAATATAATTTAACCTTATCTCAAACATGATCTGGATAATTGACAACTTGTGTGTTTTTCTGGTGTGGATGGTTTGCTCATTTTATACATTGGAGGTGGGGAAGGAATCCTTATCATTTACCCCTTAGGAATGCATGCTGAGGGTAATTGAAAGTTAAATGAAAAGGAATAAGAATTTCATTAGTACAGATATAGGTCACGTAAGAGAGGAAATATTTTTATTCAGAACAAAATGTGTTTAAAATATTAAATGCAAATGTAGGTTAACATAATTTAGCATTTAACTTGTCAGGTGGATTAATGGTTTCAAAGCAAAGAAAAACTTGGGTGTTTCAGTTAGGCAGTTCAAACAATTGCATTAATTAAGCAAGCTGGATTCAATTGTTTTTATTCCTGATTTTATTTATTTTTCCATTCATTTATTGGACACTCGCTATGTTTCAGGAACTCTGTACCATCTGAGCATTCAGAGATAAAATAGAACCACTCTTCTCCAAGAGCACACAGGAAGCTCTTCTCCCTCTGAAAATATAGTACAATGAATTGCTGTAAGATACTAGAGAAACAAAAACCAAGGTTCAGACCTGACTTGGTTCAAGGTGGAGTGGAGCTTTGTGAGAAGACTTTCCTATTTGAGTCCAGATTTAAAGGGCTAAGAAGAATCAGTTATGTAAAGACTGAGACTCTACCAATCCAATCAGCCAGAGTGGAAGCACAAGAGGAAATTCTGGGAGGGAGGGGCAGGGTAAAGGTCCTAATCCAGTTCAGAGGTAATAATGGTTGAAAGACAGGAGGGTGTGTGTGCTGGGAGGGGTGGCAATGAGAGAGAGAGGGTGGGGGAATTTGCGTATGTTATGGTGAAAGGTAAGATCAGAGCCTTCATGCATCACGTGTGCCCTATACTTTTACATGGTACCCATTAGGGGAGAATTTACCATCCCCCCTCTACAACTTGAACTTCACCTAGCAAATACAAACAGTGTAACCTAATCATTTGCACCCTCATATTACTCTGAAATTTTTTTAAAAAGACCCTTCTTTGCACACAAACAACTAAAAAGAAATGACAATATTGGATTTGTGTAGATGGGCAACCCAGCTGACAACTGTACAGACGGATAAAGTGAATGAAAATGAATACTTTGAAACATTAGACGCTTATGATAATTGCATTTCTGAAAAGACCATTCACAGTCATTTTAGAAGATGGTCTGGCGAGGGACAAAGCAGCCTACTCTATTACAGCGATTCAAGGGAGTCATGAGGGTGGCCTACATTAAGGTGAATAACCTTGGTGTTAGAGAAGTTACAGTGTTGAATTCAAGAAGGATCCCTCAGACGTGCTGACTTGGAAAGGGAGCTGGACATTGAAGAAGGAGAAATTTTATTGATGTTACAGCATAGCATAGTGGTTTAGCATGTGGACACTGGGAGCTATTTTAAAATACTGCTGATTAACCCTGATATTTTCCTTAACCTCTCTTGCCCCAAGTTCTCCATCTGAAAATAAGATGCTGTTAATAGTAGTACTGTTATTTTGCATACACTTTTAGAAAATTGTTGGAAAATCACATATCCTTTCATGAACATCTTTAAAGGCCTGTGGGCACCAGTTGAAAAGCCCTTGAAAGTGCACAAAAGGGATTGATTATCTATGGAGAGAAAAGCGATTCCTTAAATAAGGGACTTCACATTCACTTTGTATCATGTATTCATGGCCTAATAAATCATTATGTAATTTGTGAAAAGATGAAAGAGAATAAGAACATCCTCAAAGGGGATGAAATAATCCAACAGAGAGATGCTGGGGGTGATTAGTGAAGACATTGCAGAAAGCAGAGAGAAACTGACACTCATGTTAAGTCAAACATGACTTTTAAAGGAGACACTAAACAGTGATGGATTATTATTAAAGGCAGAGATTAGCCAAGAAGCAAAGCAGGCAACTTCAAAGGAATAAGAAAAACAGGAGAAAAATGTTTAGATCCTTACAGGAGAAGGAAAAATGATAGAAATTTCATACAACTGAACAACGTGTCATAAACAAGTACTTCTGGTCTTCTTTTGATTTCAGAACTGCGAGCTCCACAGTTCCCAAGACCAGAGAAGTAAAAACAATAAATAAAATAAAATAAACAAAAAACCTACACACCGTCCCAAGCTCTCAGCCTTTTCTATCATTTGTGTCCTGGGCAGCTGGGTTTAAATTCCACCAACATTGGAACTCGAGTCGCCAAACACTCTGAATCTGATACACTTATAATCACTGCAGCTGGAAGTTCAGCTGACCACCTCTACTCCTTCTGCTTAGAGGACGATAAATTAAAATCTAAAGAGGCTTCTTATCAGGTTGTCTTTCCATTATTCTCTGCTGCCAGCCCCAGATTGACATAGGCCCCTTTCTTGCAAAATATATAGGGAAAAAAAAGAAAAGAAAGGAGAAAAGAAGAAAGAAGTGATCAGTTTGGTTCATCATTATGTAGCTAGTCAATCATTCCACCCTGTAAATGAATGGTGTTTATTTAGCTTAGGGACCTTAGAATAAGCTACAAAAGGTAAGGCCGGCTATTGTGCTAAGGACAGTGGTAATCGCTTCTTGCCAAAATGCTATGACATCTTCTCAGTTCTCTTTCTGTTGAAATCGACACAGTTGTTAGCACCCTGAGTGACACTCTTTCTCAACTTTTTGTGAACCTGACTTTCCACCAGCTCTGACCATTCCCATTTCAGTTTCTTTTCCATATATTCACTTCAGTCCTTCTCACGAGTCCTCAATTCTGGTATTCTGCTGGATTCCCCCTTTAAATCTCTTCCCATCATGTTTTCCCAGCTGATGCTACTCAGTCGTGGCATTAGCATGAAGATCCTGACTTGAGCAGTCACCTAGGGGTGACTCGTCATGTTTCTAAATTCTCAAGGGATCTCTAAAGCCTCGTCATGTTTCTAAATTCTCAAGGGATCGCGAGTCATCTACTGAGCGCTCAGCTTGTGTGTCAAGCAGGCAACTTGCACTCAGCCTGTTCTGCACCGTTCTCATTATTCTCCGTACCTCACCAGGTTCTTGGTTACAGTCAACAGAGATTGATTCAGGTTCACTAAACAAAAAAAGGAGGTGACTGAAAATGTAGTGTAAAACTCATAGAATTGACAGAAGGTTGATTTAAAACTGGGAAGAAGGAAAACATACAGAAAAAAAAATCACAGTGCAGGAAGAGTCTTGCTGGGCACTGCAGCCCCTGCACCTTAACAGTGGCACTATTACGACCCCATTGTCACACAGGCATTTTTTGCCTCTCCTGCTCTCCTGAGATTTCTGAAATCTGTGATTTTCAATAGGTGTGCCACGGCACCCTCCTGTGCAGTGCGAGAACCTTAGGTGTGCCACGGAAATTGTTAAAGACCGTTAATTAAATTATATTCTAAAGAAGTTCAAAGTGCAGGAAGTGTATTCTTTTTACTCTTTTTGTAATTATTAAATCATAGCTAATAATGCAATCATGAGGTATAATGTGCTGGTTCCATATACAATCTGAAATATTTTCACCAAACTGGTTAACATGGCCTTCATGGAATTTTCTTAATTATTGTGTTCAAACCCTTATACTCTACACTTAGTAAACTTCACCTGCACCCTTCCAAGATGCACCCTAGTTGTAAAGCAGATAAACCAGAGAAAAGCCATGAAAAGTAAAAAAAAGAGAGTGGCTGGGTGTCTTCTGAGGGAGAGAGAGAGAGGAGAATCTCGGTTTCTGGCTTTTCCGGTTCATTCCTCAAGAAACATGAGATGACCTCATTTTCTATCTGCGCTTCACCCCAGAGAGTCCCTGTGAGTCACTGGGGGTTGCTCTGGCAAATTAGGAAACTGTGAATTCAAACAGAACCCCACAGCCATGTCTGCTACTTTTGAAATCACACTGGCTTCTTTTAGAGACCAAGAAGAGTTGCTAAAAATGTCAGTGCTATGTCACCTTACACATTCACTTAGTCCCATTGACTTTGTTCTGAGTGAAGATTTCCTCTCTCTATTGAACTATTTTTTATTCCTTTTTCTTTCTGCATTCAGAACCCTTTCCAAGTTTTCTGCACTCCCAATAAGTCACCAAGCTAAAATTGAACGTCTAGTAAAATGAATATATTCTGCCTTTTGCAAAATGTCTTCTGTAGAGTTTCTTTCTTCTAATTAGAGTTCTTTCTGATATATTAGTTTCAGAAAGCTTACTGGTGGAAGAGGGAGCTGGGTGATCCACCCTGAGATGGAAGGTTCCTACTTTTTTTTTTAGACCATTATTTAATTTCTAATATTTCACTTATCCATATTTGATATTCTATTATTTCCTGCCTGACTTCTCTGAAGATAATTTTACTGACATTTGCTGAATTTATTTTATTAAGGAGATTTGCCTACACTTACATCTTTTATTTATAACTATTTCACAAAATTTGCCACCAATTTGTAGTATTCTTATATTTAATTAACAGATGCCTTTCATCTAAATCTTTAACTAATACAACAAATAAACAATGCCACCACCAAAAGTACATACTAAATTACATTAATCCCTTATTATTTAAATCATTTAGAGAATCATGTTTTTTATTTTGTGCTCTTGTCACTCACTTCTACTTTACCCTAAGAGCTCTTAGAGCAAAACCATATTTCTACAAAGTTCTGATAAACATACTGTGAGATAAAATCTTTAGCCTCAATAGGGTAGAATCATATTACTTTTTCCACCTTACCCTTTATTTCCCAGAACAGTCTCTCTCCTGTGAAAGAAAGCCCACTGAAATTGGCAGAACTTGTCAGCTCTGAGGAATTATTGAAGTAATATGCAACATATAGCCAAGTTTAAAAGGATGCTCTCACTTTCGTCCAGCCTCCCTTTTCCATAGGCAAGTTATACATTTGTTCTTTTTCAGTCTCTAAGAATTACCCTCATCCTGGGAGGCTGAGGAGTGTCATCCTGGGATTGTTGGAGCTCAGAAGTTTGAGACTAGCCTGAGCAAGAACAAGACCCTATCTCTAAAAGTAACCAGTCAGGTGGCAGCGCCTGTAGTCCCAGCTACTCGGGAGGCTGAGGCACAAGCATCTCTTGAGCCCAGGAGTTTGCGGTTGCTGTGAGCTGTGATGCCACTGCACTCTACCCAGGGTGACAGAGTCAGACTCTGTCTCAAAAAAAAAGAATTACCCTCATTGTTAGTAAACTCTCATAAGGAACAGGTAATGTTCCTAAGTGACTAAACCTTGTTATATGTGCCAAGACATCAGCAGGACTGTGGTGGAACACATATCACCCTATAAATGCATCCTTCAGACAGCCCCGCTGCTTTCACCCTGACCTCACCCATGGCAGGCACCACGCAGCCTGCAAGATGCAGGCGACCTTCCATGTGAAGCTAAGAGTTCCTAAAGCAGGTTTCTTTAAGTCCAAGTTAACTGGCAAGAGCTACTCTTTTCTTTTGTTCTTCTTAAGCATCTCACCTGGCTTATCGTTCTGATTAAAGACTCCGTCCATTCCTCACTCCTTTCCTAAGCTGCACCCCTCTTTGTTCTGTATGCCTATGCAGCTTTTCAAGGGATTCCACTAAACCTCTGAGAGCAGAAGATGTCAGGTTCGCCTCATAAATAATGGTGAAGAAGAAATCAAGGTATTTCAAATAGTATGTACCACCCACTTTTACAGATGTTGCCTCAGCTTATCCCCAATAAATCTGTTTACCATATATAAATATTACATGCTACCAAATAGATACTTTTACCCTGAAAGTCAGCTGAACATTAAACAAAGTAGAACTAGAAATTTAAAATTCCTTAATTATTCCATTTTTGATGTCTCACCCCCAAATTTTCATGGATTCAAGTTATTGCACATATGCACAGGATTTGCCACTTTAAAAAAAGACTTAAAAGAAAGGAAAGTAAACCCCACAATCTCTCTTGCCACAGCAATGTTTTCAACCATTATTTTTGAACTTAACGAGCTCCATCTAACATATGACCAAATGCTATGGAAGCCCACGTTAAATGTTTCAAAAATAGATCCTCTAAAGTGTGTTTGTTTTTTAAGAAAATACAATGTGCAGAATGATATCAAAGATAACCTTTTAATTTCAATATGCTTTAGTGACAAATAGCCTGCCACAAAGCAAAGACATGTAATTTTTCTTATAACTATTCCCTTCCCCATTTGCTTGTCTAAACATGGGTTGGGCCAGGAATAAACAATGCATGTTGATTTAATTTATGTCCTTAAACATTTAAAGATTAATCCTAGTTAAAAACTCTAGACTATACAGACAGTATTTTTAATGACAATTTTTAATTTATTTATATTTTACTCTATTAATTTGTGCATACATACATTTTTATTTAATCTATAACCTTGCACCTAAGAGTTGGATGAGTGATAAGGACACCACACCATTTACACAGACAACGACTGATTACTCATTAAATTACAAATACAAGACACCTCTGTTTTGGTGCTTCAAAACTCACACATCAACTACATGTCTACAAACAAAGATATCTTCAAAGTATCTTTAAATTTATCTTCCTTACACTTTTTCCCTGGAATTTTTAAACATTTATGAGGTAAAAAATTCCAGAATGCAGAACAAATTTAAGGATATATAGAGTGTCCATAATGTTCCTATGCAATTTTAAAAAAATAGTTTAAATTGCCCAGGAACTTTAAGAAATCCTGTATATTAAATGTGCTATACATATATACAAGACAGTGATTCTAGATGGGTTTTTTTTTCTGTAGTCTCAAACATCCCCTCCCCAGGTGGGTTGTTCTGATCTCTGAACTGAGAGGGAGGCACTGAGAACCTAATTAGAGACACTCGCCTAATCTGAGTTATTATTCAATTCAGCTTGAATGGTAGTAAAGTTGATACATTAATCACTCGGATTTGATTCTTACACTGTGTCTCAGTTTTGTCTAAACACAAAGAAGGAATGAGAGATGTGATTAGTTATCACCCTAAAGCCCCAGAAATTTGTATAATTTGCGTTATCTGGAAATGTGAAACCCAGAATGGAAACCAGAAATGATTAAAAGAGAGCGACTTTCAGAAGTGAAAGTGCAGGGTAGGGACAGGGTGGAAGGTGGGGTACATTTTACTCTGCGTGATTCTCTTCTCTTCAGTTGTTTTGACACGTGAATTTCCTTTTGTAACACAGAGTGCCAGCAAATGTGACTGCACCCTGCAAGTACACACCTCACAGTAGGAAAACACAAATGTAAAGTTATTACTGAGACATTGTTCACAGTGTCAAGACATCAGAAACCATGCGCCGAAATTTTGAAGAGAAAGTGCCTAAATGAACCACAGTACATCTGCACAAAGGAATACAGTTGCACACAGAGCAAGGAAGACCCCACGGACCCCTGC
Source organism: Loris lydekkerianus (assembly GCA_963574355.1). NCBI lineage: Eukaryota > Metazoa > Chordata > Mammalia > Primates > Lorisidae > Loris > Loris lydekkerianus. Next base: position 28,229 of record CAUYPK010019326.1, read on the forward strand.
AGGGTGATTGCTGGGGTACTTACTCAGATGGAAAAGCAAGAAGTCTCTACTTTATTCCACGACTTTGTGTAAGAAAAATGGAAAAAAATCAGAAAATATATGTATCTGCTCATTTAGAAAAAAAGAAAAGAAAACAAGAGAGAGGTTAAATCAGAAACTAATGGTATCAATTACCTTCCAGAATAGATGGAACTAAGATAAAAAGAATAAACGGTATTTGTGGAGAATAACATTATCTCTACCCACAGCTTTGTGTACAGCTCTCCATTCTAAGACCAGGTAATGTAAATGCTTCCAACATTAGGAAGAAGAAAGTAAGTGTTAGTTCATCTTCTGGCTTCACATTAGTACTGAGTACATTGGGTATTTGCTTTTCCATTCTCCATCCAGGTTAATACAAAAGACTGTAAAGAATGAATTTTTGATGAATTTTTAAAGAATGGCCACTAACACCAATTGTACCAGAGGTTAGACACAAAGCTTACATTCTAGAGCTCAAAAGCTAGAAAAAGTAAGAAAAGTCAGCACTAGAAAAAATAAGAATGTGTGAGTCACTTCCTCTCAATTGGGAGGTTTGTTCTAGAAGGGAAGGCAAGTCAGTCCTTTCTCTTGCCTCGAGATCTCATGGGTGTGGCCTTCTAGATTGCACCCTCTCTTTGCTCCACTCTTTGTGCCCTAAGCCATAATAATCAATACGGCCTTTGGAAACCATTTGAGGGCTGGAGACGCTCTGAGCCACTGGCCGCATTCAAGGTCACCATCTACATTTCTTCCACACTAACTCCATGTTCCTCCTATCTTAGCATTTTACTTAAAGGCTGTTTCACATTTTAATTTTAAATTAAATTCGACTCAAAAAAAAAGTATCTTCTATGTTTAAAATTAACTAGTTTTCCTTTTCCTTTCATCTTTTTTTTAATACTAAGAAATGATTAAAGTAAATGATGTGACAGGCAGTCGGTCAGTGGAGCAGGGGAACGGTGCCTACAGGCTGGCAAGTGAGTGGATGTTCACTGGTGATGCCTTCATTAAACAAGAAGGCATAAAATTCATTTAAAAACATAAGTCGGGATTTCCACAAACCCATCAGAATTTATTTCCCCAGGCTCAAGATAAGTTTACTCCACATTCTAAATTAAAGAAATAGATTTCCATTCCCCTTACACCAAGTTCTGAGAGAGGTTTAGAGGAGAAGATGAAAGGCAGCCGTTATGACTGTAGACAAGATGATCTAATCCCTCCTTTCCCTGCTACTCTCTTTGGGTGGGGGTCATTAGCTCCTCATTAGCCACTCTGCCTCCAGCCAGGAAGGGATGAATGGGAGTGATGCACAGCCATTCTGGGGAAGTTCATAAACAGCAAACATTGAAATATGGCCAAACTCTATGTAGTAGACGGAATGGTGACTCCAAAAGACAGGCTCACATCCTGCCCCAGGAACCTGCATAGAAGAATTTCTTTGGAAAGAGTGACTTTGGGCTGGCAAGGTGGCTCACACTTGTGGTACCAGCATTCTGGGAGACCAAGGAAGGAGGCTTACTGAGCTCAGGAGTTTGAGGTTGCTGTGAGTTATGATGACATCACAGAAACTCTATCCAGAGATTTGTGTCTCACTGCAGAGGCCTGTGGCATTGCTTAAAATGTTCCTTTGCCACCAGGAAAGTGATAGGGGAGTCTCTGAAAATGCAGAATCCCATTCCAGTTTCCCCAAGTTTACCTCATGTGATGCTGGGTGAGCATCAATTTTCTCATCTTTTTTTTCTTCTAATTAATATGAGGGTACAAATGTTTAGGTTACATTATTTTCATTTCTAAGGTAAAGTTTAAGTCATAGTTGAGCTCTTTACCCAGGGGGCGTGCTGAGCACACTCACACTGTGAACATCAGGAGAGATCCCGTCCAACAGAGGGCTGCTGAGTACCCTCACACTGTGCACATCAGGTGAGATCCCACCAGTCACCCTGGCTCCTCCTCCTTCCCTCCCTCCTCCCTCCTTCTCTCCCTTCTCTCCCCTCCCCCTTGCTATTTGACCAAGCTAAAAGGCTTCTGCACAGCTAAGGGCACCACAGTCAACTTTCTCATCTTTAAAAAAAAAAAAAAAAAAAAGACTGACTATATATACCTCTTATCGAAAGAGTCACACAGAGTGGAAACACTGTCATTCTGCATATGATGCTTTAGAAGGACTACACACCACTTGTGACAATGTGGGACTAGGGAAGAGGCAGAGGCTGACAAAGAGGAGATGGGGGTGGGAGGAGCCAGAACTCTTAACAACATTATTTAGACAATGAATGAATGACTTTTCAAACTCTTGTACCACCTTAAAACTTCTGTATTTGTACATTATGTTATGTCTCATTATTTAAGCCATTGGGAGTTGGTTTTGTTTTCATTTCTTAAAGCTAAAAAGATCCTGAATGACACAGTCTGCCTTCTACTATTCCCTATAGAGATTCTTGCCAAATGCCTCAAGTAGAACTTTCACATTATACTAATAATTAAAGCAATAAAAAGGAATAAAACCGGAAGCAAAAGAATAAGTACTTAGCAAAGTAAATAAATTGTATGTCAGTATGCAGGCACACACATGCACACACACACTCTCAGCCCAAGGCATAAGATGAAAAGATGAAAATATGAAAAAAGACTAGTTTAAATGGGAGTTGCTGAGCAAACAAAACTAGTTGTTTTGCATGTGAGGCAGGGAACACAGGCTTGCCTTTCCCTACCATGTTAATCTTCACTTTTCTTGTTGACTAAAGCTTCTGATGCTTTGTCAGTGTGTGGACATTCTTGCCGGAGGTGATTAGGGACAATCAAAATGCTCCCCTCATCAGTGTAGGAAGAGGGATGCCCATTCTGACAAGAACATCAGACTCAAATACTCACTTCAATCTGTTTTTATTTACCCATCCTGAGACATGTTCTAGAAAAAAGAATAACAGAGAAGCATTTATTCTGATGTGTCAAAGATTTCATGGTGCCTTTTCAAAATATTATTTTCACATTATGAGCATGAGTCACAGAGTTATTTATATGAGAGGATATTTATATTAACATGCATCAGAACTATTATGAAAGAAAAAAATCACTTGTAATTTTCAAGATTCATTAAACATAATGCCTCCTCGGTGTGAGAAGGTAAGATCAAGTGGAAGTAAAGTTAGCATGAACTGGAAACATGCTGGCCCTGAACGGGCTCTGGGATCTTAAGTCAGTCACTTAATCTCCACAAGGCCCAGTTTTCTCACTGGAAAAGAGATAATTGTACCACTTCCCACTCCATATTTTTGAGAGAATTAAATTATACAATATATAGAAAGTACTTAGCGCTCTGTCAGTCATTTACTGAGATCCCAGAAAGAGCTTCATCCATCCGTCCTCTCAACCAAAATGAGAGCTTTCTTCTAGAAACTGCAGCGACCTACCTTCTGACTCAAAGAAAAACTCAGAAAGAAATTGTATACCCAGGCATAGTGGCTCATGCCTGTAATCCCAGCACTCTGGGAGGCTGAGGTGGGTGGATTGCTTGAGCTCAAGAGGTCAAGATCAGCCTGGGCAAGAGTAAGACCCTGTCTCTGCTAAAAATAGAAAAACTAGCTGGGCATGTTGGTGGGCATCTGTAGTCCCAGCTACTCAGGAGGCTGAGGCAGGAGAATCGCTTAAGCCCAAGAGTTTGAGGTTGCTGTGAGCTGTGATGCCACAGCACTGTACCCAGAGTGACAGAGTGAGACTCTGAAGGAAAGAAGGAAAGAAGGAAGGAAGGAAGGAAGGAAGGAAGGAAGGAAGGAAGGAAAGAGAGAGAGAGAGAGGAGAAGGAAGAAAGAAAAGGAAGGAAGATTGCATAATCTCTCTTCTCTAACATCTATAAACTGAGTCTGTGGCCAGAGCTGACCATTTTATCTTCAGAACTTAGGAGAGCAGCTATCACACAGGGCACACATAATAGCACATTTGTTGGATGAGTGAGTACCGTTATCTGTTATCCCTGCCTTTTGGGTGTTTTTGTTTTGTTCATTTCCTTCTCTCAATCAAGTTTAGATACGGACCTCTGAGCTGCCTACTATTCTATTAGGCCACAACAAGGCCATTTGGTTTGAGAACTCACAGAATTTGGGGAAACATGTGTTTCAACACTTTAAATATCAAACACTGTTAGAACTTCCCCTGATGAAATGTAGAAAATGTCATTTTCTTTAAAGCTTTCACGCTCCCACAACTTTCATTGGAAATAGTTTGCATTCCTTTCCACAATGTTTTCCTCCTTGAGGAAAAGCAGCTGAGAACATTAATTTTAAAATACCAAACATTACTTAAGAAGAAAACTATGGAAGAGAAGAAAATGAATGCCTCCAAAGGAGAGAAAGATAGAAAGAAATGTGGTTATACACAAGAGGAGCTGGCGGGAGTTGGACTCACATAAGTGCACTGCTGTCTGAATTATAATAACCAAAGTTAAAAGACAAAAAAAAAAATTCTTTTTTGCTATTTGGCTTTTGTGCTCAATATGGCATGTACCATCAAAGAAGTCTGTTCTGGGCTCTAAATTGTCCTTCACAGAAGAACTAGCTAAAGCCCTACTTTATTTTATTTTATTTCTGTGTGTGCCCACACAAAGAAAGTAATAAAAAATTGGAGGACACTCAAGTTGAGAAATAATTATCCAGGAAAGTACTGTCATCCACCAGAAGTTTTATCTTGTCTTTCACATTTGCTCGTCTTGTTTTTTTTTTTTTTTTTTTATTTCAGGTTATTGTGAGGGTACAAATGATTAGGTCACGTCTGCATTTGTTAGGTAAAGCCCCTCTTGTAGTTGTGTCCCCCACCCAGGAGGTGTGCCATGTACCCTTACATTGTGCCCAGTAAACGAGAGCACACAGCTCCTTCTCTCCAACTTGAATTGAGTCTTTCTCTTGTGTGGTGTGTATTAGTTCATCTCCTGGCTTCATTTTAGCATTGAGTACATTGGATACTTGCTTTTCCATTCTTGAGACACTTTACTAAGAAGAACAATCTCCAATATAACCTAAACATTTGTACCCTCATATTAATCTGAAATAAAATAAAAACAAACCTGATTCCAGATGTCCTATAAACAAATCTTCTAAATGTTCCCTTGAAAATTACAATACCAATTACAATTTGTGCCAGAACTATCAGACTCCTTTGTCAAGGTTTGCATTGATGAGTTTATATAAATATCTAAAGTTAAAAAAATTACCATTCTTGAGTTTAATTACACACACACACACTGTGTATATATATATGGAGAGAGAGAGAGAGTTTTGTTATGTATTTAAGTTTGGTGCAACAACTAAAGTTGCTGTAAGGACTGCAAAGAACACATTGTAGTCAGACCGAGTTGGGACGTAATTTCCTGACTTGCTGGCACAGGACTCCTGGGAATTCTCAGAAAGGCCCCAGTGGGTGGGCCTTGTTAAAGAGGTGGGTGGCACTGAAGGGGATTCAGGGTCAGGGAAAGGGGGGACTGGCTCATGAAGTGGCCCTGGTTTAAAAATTGGCTATCTCCTCCATTTTGTTTAGGAGATAGGAGGAGTCTAGTGGAGCCAGGGTTAGGGTTAGAGCCACTGCTGAGAAAATGGTAACCCCTCAAAAGAAGAGGAATTAGTTAATCTTTCAGCCACAGTGTGGCCTGTGGAAATCATTATTTATGTGTCTGTCTGTTATGTGCCCATAGTCTGTCAGACTTTTTAGTTTTTTTAGATTATGTTAAGGACATCATAATCTGACTACCACCAAAGCTAGAATAATACTCAGGTCTTATTTCCTTTGGAAAAGTCAAAGTTAAGATGTATGTGGAATATTGTATCGGAAAAAAAGTCCTCATCTGAATCTCTGTGTCTGTGTTGAAAATAGACTATGCTTTTCTGTGTCAAGGTGACCCACATAACTCAGATCCTTCAGAGGTGAATAATCCATCCCTTTTTCTAAAGCTGTGTTTTCTAACAACAAAGCTTTTCATCACCTATGATTTCAGAGTGAGTTTTCTCAGCACTACACACTGGATGTTCTTTTAAAAGGGCAATTCTTTTATAAGTTTCTTAATTTTAGATTTATCTAATAAAGAAAGAAATTGCCCGATATTTTTAATCATGATTGTTAGGAAGAAGTTAACCAAGTAAAAATTATCTCATTTTTAGAACACAGGATTTGCTTCATTAAATGTTGTAACCTTACTAGGAAAAGAAAATTCTATTTCCTCCTCTTCAAATTCTCAGCATTTAATAAATTGCCAAATATTTTTACTTAACAGAGAAAATTTATTGTTAAAATGTCTCTATGTGGCTCAGTGCCCGTACATAGTGGTTATGGTGCCAGCTACATACACCAAGGCTGGCAGGTTAGAACCCAGCCTGGGCCAGCTAAAAAAATGACAACTGCAACAAAAAACTAGCCTGGTGTTGTGGCGGGCACCTGTAGTCCCAGCTACTTGGGAGGCTGAGGCAAGAGAATCACTTAAGCCCAAGAGTTTGAGGTTTCTGTGAGTTGTGATACCACTGCACCCTACTGAAGGCGACGTAGTAAAAAAGGTGACTTTTTTTTTTCTGCCTCAAAAAAAGTCTCTATGCAAAGTTTTAATTTGTGATTTGTGTGAACTTTCCCTTGATACATAATAACATAGGAAGTTTCACAATTGGTGCTCCAGTCTCACTAATTTTATACAATGCTCATCTATATGATTGAAGAGGGAAAAATAACCACAGGAATGTATTATTTGGCAATGACGGAAGGTCTATATTGGTGCACAGATCCTGAAATGAATTCTAAGACAGAGAAAAGTTTTTCATTCATAACCTTTATTTTTCTCCAAAGTACTTCATGGACTGCCCTTTCTACTCCCTTTCTCTGCCTCCAGAACGATGAAGAAACTCAAGACTCTCTCATTTCAGACTCACTACAGAATAAGTTTACATTTCCATAAGCATCTTACATGGTCTTTTTTTCCTGCACATTTTTGCTGCTATAACCACAACATAATGTAACATAGAGACAAAAATATCAAAGAACCCTAAGAAAATTTAAAAATAGTTAATATTAACCATCATTTTACCCTTGACCTTTCTTGAAACCTAAACACAGTTAATTCTGATAACATTTAACTTCCTTCAACAACCGTGACAAGTTCATTGATTTGGATGGGCTGTGAGGCTCAACAGTTCCAAGAGCCTTCAGCCAGTCACAGCAGAAGAAATTCCTTTCTAAAACAAGCAAATCAAATTACATCATTCCTTCTCATTAACAATCTAGGAAATTCAGTATGCTACTTTAATGCTTTGTCATTGCCATTTTCCAAGAAAAAGCTCCCACTTTGATAGAAATTTCATCCTGGGTTCTGAAGGCAGTTCAGAGACACAGAAAAAAAAAAAAAAAATGGGATTAGTTTCTCTGATCGTTATCAAGATCATAAAAAAATGTTAAAAATACCTTTATACATGCCATGGAGATTATTTGATTTGTATGCTTGACAAACAATGAGAAAAAATTAATTATGCCCTAATTGACCTGTCTTCTTCAATCCCTTGTGCAACAGAAACAACTATTCCTTCAGCTATGACCCGAGGGCCCACCTGCTGCTTTGGCCACAGGTCAGCTTCAAATGTGCAGCTGGCTGTTCTCACTACCTCCTAACATTAAATTTGCAGATGCAATTGCCCAGTTGCATTCCCTAAGTACCCTTCTGGCCTGGAGTTTGCAACAGTGTGTTAACATACAAATGTGATAAGGTACCAATTTTATATGATAGAAATGAAAACAAATTAAAGCAGACTTCCCATTGCTTGGCTATTTCCAGGAGTAATTTATAATGAAGTAAAAGACTATCAATTCTCTGGTATTATGTTTCCTTGTTTACATAATGATTCAATGGTTAGAACCAGCAATATCATATTCTGAGGGTCAATATTTCATTAGAATAAACACCAGCACTTCTGCAATCCCATGTGTAATCTACAAATTACTATACTATGCCCCACTTCACCTTATTAGCATTTGTATCATTAGGAAGAGACTCTTCCATGCATGCCCCCTGACACACACTTATCAATAATATATTTTCTTAGAAGATACTGGTGATTTAGCTCCTCATGTAATTTCTAGCAAGTTTTAATATAAGTTCACAGGCAGCTGTACTATATATACATCTTTCCTTCTTCATTAAATAGTATTTGCTGTCAAATGCTCAGACCATTCACCAAGAAAATTAAGGAAACTACTTTGCATAGTATAGATAAAATAATTTGATAACAATTACTAACTTTTCTTTTTTTTTTTTTTTTTGAGACAGAGTCTTACTATGTCGCGCTCATTAGAGCATCACAGCTCACAGCAACCTCCAACTCTTAGGCTTAAGTGATTCTCTTGCCTCAGCAAGAGAATCCCCCCATCTGGAAGGGACACTGGAGGGCTTTCCTAGGCCACTTTCTGGTCTGGCTCTTTCTCAGGCTGGTCTTGAACTCCTGAGCATAAGCCATCCACCTGGCTTGGCCTCCCAGAGTGCTGGGATTACAGGTATGAGCCCCTGTGTCCAGCCACCACTACTTTAAAAGTTAGTAATTGTTGGCTTGGAGCCTGCAGCACAGTGGTTATGGCACTGGCCACATACCCTGAGGCTGGTGGGTTCGAACCTGGCAGGGGTCAGCTAAGGCAACAGTGACAACTGCAACAATAACAAAAAAAAAAAAAATAGCCAGGCATTGTGGCAGGCACCTGTAGTCCCAGCTACTCGGGAGGCTGAGGCAGGAGGATCTCTTGAGCTCAGGAGTTTGAGGTAGCTGTGCGCTGTGACACCCTGGTACTCTACTCAGGGTGACAGAGACTCTGTCTCAAAAAAAAAAAAAAAAAGGAAGAAGGAAAGAAAAAGAAAAAAGTCAGTCTCATTTTCTCACTCAAGAGCTCTCACTCAATATAAGATACAAAATAAGTAGTTTAGGACTAAAACTGAAGCAGGCAAAGAAATCTCAGGGTCACCAGGGCCTGTAGGACAGCTGTCCTCACGTTCCGAAGAATGCTGCCTTCCCCTAGGCCTGCTCCTCCTGGTGCTTCTCCTCGCTAAGTTGCCAAGGAAAGGAAGAACTGCAGAACCGGCCCATAAGCAGGAGACAAGTCTTTAGGCTTTTAAGGACTTTTAAGTTGTCTTCCCAGCAACTTCAGCCTTTTAACCATATATAGAAATAAATGCCCAAAATAAACAGACCTGAAGTCATTCTTCCCTCCCTCTCCCCGCCCCCCAGGAAGTCATACAAGTAATACAATCTCATGCGTGGTCTTTGAAAAACAGTGCGTATTCAAACTTTGAAAGAGTTCCCTGCACACTAAACATTCTCAGGGAGAAAGGGGCCTAGGAAAGGCCTCCAGTGTCCCTTCCAGATGTCTCCATGGAGACAAAACCACGTGGAGGGAATGTTCCACAGAGCAAGTCCAGGGACTATGAGAAGGCAACGGATGCACGAGATTGTCCTAATAAACAGAACAGGGGCATCCAAGTGAGCGGCCTGATTCCTTCCCAAGCTCCCCTGGATGGCAGCTCACAGATGTGAGAGGGCGTTTGAGCCCCACAGAAGCGGGGCGCGGGGGAGGGGACCGAGCAGCCAGGACTCTTCTCCTTTTGCACTGAATGGTCCCTCCCCTACCAGCTGGGCCAAAATACATAGTCACACTCAGATGTGGCTCCTGTGTAGCAGCTAAATCGCAAGGAGAGCGATGTTACTCCGGGATCTGGCTGGAGGAGTTGCTAAGCAGTAGTTTGTACCGGTGGTTCACATACAAACCATCACTATCTTCAACCTTTTAAAAAAACCCAACAAGATATTGTATATGAGAGTATGAAATGCAGCCTATCTACAAGGAAACACTAAGCACTTATGCTAAACAAATCTGATGGAGTAGGAGATTGTAATTTCAGCTTAAAGGGACTACCTGATAACCAACAAAAATTTACTACAAATCAATCACAATAATAGTGTAACTATTTATTTGAAAATAACTGTTTTCATTTCTTTTACATACTATGTATAAAAATATCATACCTATTTATTTGAAACACTATTTATAAAAAAATTATTATTTGAAACACTATAAAAATATTTCAAATACTTTATAAAAATATTCTTATTTGAAACACTATTTATAAAAATATAATTTGAAACACTGTAAAAATATTATTATTATTATTGCTATTTATAAGAATATTATAGCTACTTCTCTGAAAATAATGGTTTCCAATTCTTTTAAACACTATTTATAAAAAGAGTTTACAAAGACGTCCAAGTCAATGACAATAATTACAGGGCAATCTAAAAAGTTAAACTCTTAATTAAGTCAGAAAGATATTTATGATTAACTATGCTCTGAGAGCACAAAATCATATTCAGTCTGCCAAGCATTTTCTATCATATCTCAATAGTTGTGAAATTGGAGGCTTTAACTCCAGAAAGCACCCATTAAACTTTCAATCCATCATGTTTTCATTTCACTATAGAAATCCGGGGTTTTTTGAAAGACTGTAACTGTTCTTTTGACCTGAATTTCATTACAGCAATCCAATTTTGAACTAATTGAATTTCTTTTTCAAAGTTCTTAATTTATTAAATTGAAAAAGTGCTGGAGCCATAGGAATACTTTCCCTTCTTCTAAAAAAGGCTGACCTCATCCACGATTTCCAGGATATTTCTAACTACCTGTTTCCCTCGATTGGAACAAGTAGGTCACCTTCACTTGTTAAGATTTAATGACTATCAGGAATAACCCCCATGGAGAAGTATTTCCTGATATGCTTTATTTATTTCTTCCAATATCCATAACATCATCTATAGTTTGTTTTCAATTAGAGACACCTACTGATTAACACTGGCCTGTTTGCATCCAATTACAACCAATAAAAACTTACAAGTGAATGCAAGTCTGGGTTAGGAAAGTACTCATTGCCAACTCAATAATTCTACCCAGACTTCTTTCTCAAAACACTCGTGGACGGGCTCCACGCTGAGGTGCAATGCCCAACAAGGCATCTAGTAAGAATGTTCAAATTCAAAACAAGTGTGTGATTTTTCTTTGAGAACAAAGACCCTCATACATGTCTTTTCATTCTTTACTTTTTTTTCCTAAGCAAACTTTATTGAGTTTAATTGGCATACAAGACACCAAAGTTGTTAAGGTATACAATTTGATAAGTTTGTGTGTGTGTGTGCCTATCCACAAATCTGTGACCATTATCAAGATAACAAACATATATGTCACCTAAACGTCTGCCCTTTGCTGCTATATAATCCCTCCCTCCCACTTTCTACCCCTGTCTCCTTATAGCCACTAAAACTTTTCCATCACTGTAGAATATTTACTTTTAGGATTTTATATATATGAAATGCTAAGTATTTCTTTCTTTTTATATGTCTTCATTGAGTCAGTATAATTATTTTAAGATTCACCCACCTTGTAGCATGTATAATAGTTTATTCCTTTTATTGTCAGGCAGTCCTGTTTAATAGAAAACCACAGTAGTTATGCCTTTGCCTATTGATAGCTATCTAGATTACTAGTGAAATGATCATACAACAGGCGCCTATTACACTACCTTTACATGGACAGTTCAGAGGTTTTTATTATGTTCAGAATGTTGTATGACTGTCCCTGCTATCTAACTCCAGCATCTTTCATCATCCCAAATAAATTCACCCCCTATTTCCCTCCTTCTAGCCCATGGCAAGCCCTACTCAGTGTTCTGTCTGGATCTTCTTGGCTGAATATTTCATGTAAATGAAATCACACAATACATATAATCGTTTATATCTGCCTTTCTACATTTAGCATACTGTTTCCAAGGTCCACCAGTATCACAGCACATATCAGTTCTTCGTCATTTGTTACAACAGAAAAAGATTACATTGTATGGATAATTGTTTATTTATTCATTAACTGATGGACATTATTTGGGTTGTTTCTACTTTGGGGCCATTATGAATAACACTGCTAGTAAATCTGCTAAGCAGAACAAGATTGATTTTAGTTCTTACTGGAAAACTGAGTTAATAATTCCTCTATTATTTCACTTAAAGACTGACCACTCTTACACAGACTTAGAAGAGTTTTGTAATGTTTTTTCCAGTTTATATATTTACACTTTGGAGCTGACGCCGGGCTTTATCCTGGCTTTACCGTTAGTCCCACAATTAAGGAATTGAAGCTGGCATTCTCCCAGGGTTCACATTTCCAGGATAGCTTTTCTTTCCTCTTTATACTAAGAAAAGAAACATAGCTCAGAGCAGCCTGAGCTACCGCAAAATTTACAGACCCAGAGAGGACATGAGCATGGGACTTCAGTCTCTCTCTCCTCTCGGAATTTGCTTCACAAATTTGTGAAACAAATTCCCCAATTCATAGCTTATGTTATTTTAATGCAAATTCTTAGCAAATGACTCTTGATTTCCCTTAAAAATCCACTTGTAAATGCTGCTAATCACAGCGTATATTTAAGACAACTAGAATCCTTCTGGGTTGCAATCATCAAGACAGGCTTAAATAAACTGTACTCATGTTGAATTTGCCTCAGTTTTTTCCCCTCTTTAGGATGGGAATATTCAGTCATTATTTACTATCCCTTTATAATAGTCAGATGCAATCATAACTCTTCAGCCTAATTTAAGATGTATTTTCAGACATAACTTTCTTCACTTTTAAATCCTTCTTTACAAAATAATTATTCTGATTTCTGAATAAATTCTACAGTCATGTTCAGCATCATTCACCAATTTGAAATGCCTGTATTACACCCAATATTTAGAACCAAATATAACATTGGTTATGAAAATTTATAAAATAGATGCATCATTTTCCTTGATTCAAAACAAAGTTCACTAAGAAACAACTTGTATAAGATAAATACATTTTTACCCCCTCCATATCTCTGAGCTGTGGTCCTGGGGATACAAAGTAACCATAAAAAACAGGACCAAGTTGTTCTGCCCAGGAGATGTCCACTGCACAGGACTGAACAAGCTCACTTGTGCCCCTCCTGGACCATGACAATCGCACCAGACTTCCCCTGATGCTGTGTTCTGATTCTAGAATGCCCCTTCACTGGTGGATATGCCTTCAGCTGCATGATCACATCATTCTATGTCACCTGGGGGGGCTTTTGTAAGACTCGGGAACTGCAGAACACAGCCATCTGAAGCTTCCTCTTGTCCTGCTTTTTTTTTTATTCTTGGGGATTTATTGAGGGTACAAAGAACCAGGTTACATTGATTGCATTTGTTAAGTAAAGTCCCTCTTATAATTGTGTCCCACCCCCAAAAGGTGTGTCACACACTGTGACCCCCCCACTCCCTCCCTCCTTCCCTCTCTCTGCTCTTCCCTTCCCCCAGCTCCTCCCTCCTTCTCTCTCTCTGCTCTCCCCTTCTCCCACTCCCTGCCATGCACTAGGTCATTAATTGTCCTCATATCAGAATGGAGTGCATAAGATTCCTGCTTCTCCATTCTTGTGATGCTTTACTAAGAATAATGTCTTCCCCTTCCATCCAGGTTAATACAAAGGATGTAAAGTCTCCATCTTTTTTAAAGGCTGAATAGTATTCCATGGTGTACATACACCACAACTTCTTAATCCATTCCTGGGTTGGTGGGCATTTTTAGGCTGTTTCCACATTTTGGCAATTGTAAATTGAGCTTTGATAAAGTCTATTGCAAGTGTCCTTATGGTAAAAGGATTTTTTTCCTTCTGGGTAGATGCCCAGTAATGGGATTGCAGGATCAAATGGGAGATCTAGCTTATGTTCTTTGAGGGTTCTCCATACTTCCTTCCAGAAAGGTTTAGTTTTCAGTCCCACCAGCAGTGTAAAAGTGTTCCTTTCTCTCCACATCCATGCCAGCATCTTCAGTTTTGAGATTTTGTGATGTGGGCTATTCTCACTAGGGTTAGATGATATCTCAGGGTGGTTTTGATTTGCATTTCTCTAATAATTAGGGATGATGAGCATTTTTTCATGTTTGCTAGCCATTTGTCTGTCTTCTTTAGAGAAGATCCTGTTCATCTCTCTTCCCCATTGATTTATGGGATTGTTGGGTTTTTTTTTTTTTTTCATGTGGATTGATTTAAGTTCTCTATAAATCCTACTTATCAAGCTTTTGCTGGATTCAAAATATGCAAATATCCTTTGCCATTGTGTAGATTGTCTATTTGCTTTTATTGTTGTCTCCTCAGCTGTACAGAAGCTTTTCAGTTTAATTAAGTCCCATTTGTTTATTTTGCTGTTGTTGCAATTGCCAAGGACGTCTTCATCATAAAGTCTTTCCCCGGGCCAATATCTTCCAGTGTTTTTCCTATGCTTTCTTTGGGGATTTTTATCATTTTATGCCTTAAATTTAGGTATTTTATCCATCTTGAATCAATTTTTGTGAGTGGAGAAAGGTGTGAGTCCAGTTTCAGTCTTTTACATGTGGATATCCAGTTCTCCCAGCACCATTTATTGAATAGGGAGTCTTTCCCCCAGTG
>CAUYPK010019329.1:0-18184 GCA_963574355.1 Loris lydekkerianus
TTTAAAGAAAGCATTACTCTAAGAGTACTATCTTAGATAAAAGTAATGCTTCTTGAGTGTTTGTGACCTGGAGTACACAGTGAATTTCAGAATGCTTTCTTTAGGTTATGAGCTAATAAAGTTGTCTTGATTAATAAAAAAAATAAATAAATAAAAAAAATAAAAATAGCTTGAGGAGGATTTGTGCTGGTTCTCCTTTGTATGTTTGGTAGAAATTCACTGTAAATCCACCCAGTTCTGGAATTTGTTTGGGAGATATATTACTATTGATGCGTCATGGATATATCTGGGATTTCTTCTTCTTCTTCTTTTTTTTTTTTTTTTCCTGATTCAATCTTAGTAGGTTGTATGTTTCAGGGAATTTGTCCATTCCCTAACTTTTCCAGTTTTTCAACTTATAATTCTTCACAACAATCTCTGATGATCTTTTGCTTTCCTATGCATCAATTGTAATGTATCATTTTTTTAATTCTGATTTTGTTTATTGGGGTTTTCTCCTTCCTTGGTTAGCCAAACTAGGGGATTATAAATATTTTTTCTTGTTTCAAAGAGCTAACTTTTCATTTCATTGTTCCTTGTATGTTTTTTTCTTTTGTTGTTGTTGTTGTTTTTGTTGTTGTTCTTATTCTATTTAGTTTTGCTCTGATAGCAATCATTTCTTTTCTTCTGCTGATTTGGGGTTTGGTTTGTACTTGGTTTTCTACTTCCTTTAGGTCCACTGCTAAAATTTTATTTAAAATCTTTCTGGTTTATTATATAGAAGTTTATTGCTATACTATTCCCTCTTAGCACTACTTTTACTTTTTCATAGGTTGTGGTATGTTGTGTTTTCATCTTTTATTTGTTTCAGGTAATTTTTTTACTTCCATTGTAATTTGACCCAGTAGTCATTCAAGAAAATTCTAATTAATTTCCATATATTTCTGTAATTTCCTCTTGGTGTCAATTTCTACATCCATTTCACCATATTTTGAGAAGATACTTGGCATGATTTAAGTTTTTCTAATTTGTTAGACTTTTTTTGTGGTCTATATATGGTCTATACTGGAGTATAATCCCTATTTGATTAACATAATGTTTGTTCTTCATCTGTTGAATAGAATGTTCTCTTAATATTGGTCAGGTACATTTTATCTCAAACCTTCTCAAATCCAATGTTTCTTTTTGATTTTCTGTCAAAATAATCTACATAATGTTGGGGGGGCAGTGTTAATCTATTATGATACTTTACACTTTAAAACAACTTTTTAATTGAATGTCTAAATTACCTGTTTAATACTGATGGGAATATTGAAATCTTCCCTTATTATTATCTTGGCACCTACCTCTTTCATCATATCTAATATTGTTTGTTCTATGAATCCAGATAGTTCAGTATTGGGTATATATATCTTTAGAATTGTTATATGACACAAAAAGGGGAAAATACTCTATGTTCTTGGATTGGAAAAATTAATATTATTAAATTTACCATATTACTCAAAGCAATTATAAATTTACTGCAATTCATTTTAATACCAATGTCATTCTTCAAAGAATTACAAAAAAAAAAAATCATAAAATTTATATGGAACCACAAAAGTGAATAGACAAAGAAATCTGAACAAAAATAACAAATCTGACAGCATCACACTGTCTGATTTCAAAATACTATCCAAGGCATTAGTATCCTACCCTGCATAGTGTTGGTATAAAAATAGACAATGTACAGAATAGAAAAGCCAGAAATAAAGTCACATTTTTACATCCAGCTTATCTACAACAAAGCTAAGAATTTGCCTTGGAAAAGAACATCCTTTTCAATAAATGGTGCTGGAAAAACTGGATAGCCACATGCGGAAAAATGAAACTATACTCCCATCTCTCACCCAATACAATAATCAACTCAAAATGGGTTAAAGATTTAAACATAAGATCTGAATCTATAAAAATACTAGGAGGAAACCTAGAGAAAATGCTCTTGGTCATTTACTTAAACAAATATCTTATCACTAAGATTTTAAAAGCATAGGTAGCGATAATAAGAAGTAGACTAATGTGATTTATTTAAACTAAAAAGCTCTCCACAATAAAAGAAATAATCAAGAGCAGTAAGATAACTTGTTTAATGACAGAAAATATTTGTACACAATTCATCTGATAGGAAACTAATGTCTAGAATATACAAGGAACTCAATCAACTCAACAATTCTAAAAAATCCTATTGAAAAATGGGCAAAGAGAATGAATGGAAATTTCTCAAAAAAGGACATAGAAATGACTGAGAGGTAATTTTAAAAATCCTCAACATCCCTGATCATCAGGGGAAAAAAATGTAAGATATCATCTTAAATCCAGTCAGAATGACTGTTACTAAAAACACAAAAAATTAGTAGACGTTGAAGAGAATTTAGAAAGAAGGGAACTCTTATACATTATTAGTAGCAAAGTAAACTAGTATTACAGCTATAGGAAAATATTATGAAGATGTCTCCAAAAACTAAAAATAGAATTATCCTTTGATCTGGCAACCTCACTATTTGCTATCTACCCAAAGGAAAAGAAATCAATATATCAAAGGGATACCTATACTCACCTGTTTATAGTAGCACTAATTCATAATAGCAGACATTTGGTGTCAATCTAAGTGTCCATCAATAGATGAATGGATAAGGGTAATGTGGTATATGGACATTATGGAATATTATTAATCTCTAAATCAGATAAACACAAAAGGCAAATATCACATTCTCATATATGTGAAAGCTAAAAAATAAAAAAAACATAGATATAGAAAGTGGAAAGATAGAAAGCAGACACTTGGAAGGGTAAGTTAAGGAATATGGGGAGGAAAAGACATGTGGGTTAAAGGGAATAAACATGTAATCAGAGTGAGGGAACAAATCTGATAATGGAGAGCAGATTAGGATGACTATACTTAACAGGAATACGTTGTCCTCAGGAGACATACACCCCAAATTGCCAACTTGATCACTATGCATTATATGCACATAACCATTTTTTAATTTACTACATAAATTTGTACAAATAAATTGAAAAAATTACAAATCAGAAGAAAACTTACATTATATGACCGTCATAATGAAATATACAATTTTAGGTTGGGCACAGTGGCTCACACTTGCAAATCCCAGAACTTCGGAGGGCTGTGTTGGGAAGAATGCTTAAGGTCAGGAGTTCAATCTTTACCAAAAGATCCAATATTTACCCCCAAAATAAAAATTCAGCCAGATATGTTGATGTGTGCCTATAGTCCTAGCTACTTGGGGGTTGGGGCAGGGATAGGTTGGGGGAGGAGTTTGAGGTTATAGTGAGCTATGATCTCATGCCAGCATTCTAGTCTGGGTGACAGTGTGAGACTCTGTCTCTAAAAACAAAATAAAATAAAATAAAATGAAGTTTTAGAATTTAAAGGCAAATATTTTCTTAAATTCCCTTGCAAAATAGCATAATAAAATAGCTAAAATGTTATTCCATCTACTTATCATCAGCAAGATAACCACTTAAAATACTTATCAAAATCTAACACCCCTTGCTTCACCACTTGCATACAGTTGTAAATATTTTATTTACTATAAAAAATTTTAAAGACTTTGATTTCAGTAGGAATGGGAATAAATGTACTTTAATTATTCTCTATGTATACTTGTTTAAATGAGGAATTCACAGTAGACATTTACTCAGATCTTGAAAGAATTTAAGTATTTAACAAGAATACATAATTAAAAAATGACTACAGCAAATCTTTTAAGGTATTACTAGATAAAAATAAATTTGGTTAAGAGACAGCAGGAGTAATCGTTATTGAATTTAAGTGGAGTTTAAAACATGTAGCTGACTAGAAACATGAACCAAGCACTGTTAGAACCATGAGTGGAGAATATGGATTTAAATGTTTCAGAGTCTGCAACCTTCCACAAAGCCTCTTGAATCAAGAGCTGTGTTCAGTGATCTGTCCTTTCCCTGAGCGAGGTTTGCACACACGCCTCTCATGACAAGTCTAGTTGATTCAGGCTGGAGAACAGTTTTAACTGTTCTTGAGATGTAAGATCATTTTTGCCAGTGTCTATGTATGATGACAACTATGACAACATGGCTCATCTTATGTTAGTTTTAAAAAAAACTTTAACCAGTAATATAAGACTGCAAACCAGTAAATAGTGTTAGCTTCAGAAAACTCCTTGAGATCAATTTATCAGCAACAAAAATCTTTGACTTTGGCAAAGGTCTCACTTATTGAATACAGTGAAACCTGTATAAGTTGACCACCCAAGGGACCATACCAACCTTGTCAACATACAGAAGTGGTCAACCTAGGGGACTTCCATTGAGTACATGTGGTGCATGTCTGGTCTCTGAAAATTAGGTCAACTTAAGAAGATGGTCCATGAAGGGAGGTCATCAACTATGGAGGTTCTACTGTAGTTCACCAATGTTTGCTTCAAATCCTCACTTATCTGTGCCCACAGTCCCAATCCCAACCATTCCAAACAAACAAACAAAACAAAAAACACAACGTTAGATCCTATGAACCCTCACGTTTGACTTCCTTCCATTTTAAGACTCTCCCAAGATAGTGTTTCCTCTTCCTGAAATGACTGCTAGTCAGTTTAGCTCTGTTTGATTTGGGGTATTCAATAGCCTCAGAATAAACTTTTGATATAAGAAATTTGTCAGATGGCCTAAAAAAGAAAAAAAAAAAGTTTGAAGCCTTTATGGAATCTGCCAAAAATAATTGACATTTTGTTTGTGCCTGTTTGCTAGTTTATATTTGACGTGGCAGAATTGGTTAGTCTGAGACTGGGTTTTATCAGAATAAGGCCCGTAGTAATGAGTGTATTGGAGAGAAACCCATAGCTACTCATTTACTGCTAATTGTTGCAGACCAACAATATTCATCCAAAGTTCAGAATAAATTGGGAGTGATCAAATAGCTTAAGTTATTTTGCAAAACCAATGCAAATTACATAGGTGAGGGCATCATAAATCATACATACTATTATGCAAATATATTAGAGATACATGAAACTGTGAGAATGATCACCAGTGCAAACAGTATCCTCCACTGTATTTCCTCTATAAGAAAAATTAATTATTTTTGTAAATAAGAGAAAAAAATTAGTAAAAACAAACTGGCTGAAAACAATCAGAGAACATGATTAGAGTAACAGTTGTAATATTGTGTTGCAGACAGTTGCTATGTCATTGAAGAATTGTAATGTTGTATTGCAGAAAGTTGCTATGTTATTGAAGAAACTAACTGTATATACTGTATTTGTCTATTTATAGATGGCCACTCAAATATGACTTCATGCCCTAGAGTGAACAGAAGACTGTCTAGAAAGAAAATTTTAAAAACTTATCTTTGAGACTATCACAGAACCCCAAAGTCTTATCAAAGTTAAGATTGTAATAATATTACTTAAAGTATCAATCAGTGTAACATTTATAAGATATTGCTATATTGTTGAAGCCTCTGTAAAGATTATAAAGTAGTTGGCTTTTTTGGTAGAATAATTTTCCCCTCTTATTTTTGGTTTTCTCAAGATCTTAGTCAGTGGAGAAGTGAGTTTTGGATATTTATTCATCTGAAGTATGTGTGATGGAAATCAGTCTCTACCGCATTTTTTATTTCAACTATTCAACTGAAAGAAAAGCATTTACAATGTACCAAGCATTACACTGACCTCAAATAGATGTGTGTGGAAGATATTTATCTATAACATCAACAAAAAATAAATCACTTGAGACATTTGGAGTGAGGTCTAGACATTAGTCCTGCTTCAGGCTTTTATTATCTATGATACAGTTACAAAGTATCTTTGGTTGTCTTATATCTTAAAATTGGGTTACTGATATTTAGCTCCTATGATGGTGTTAGGATAAAATGCAATAATGTATGGAAAAAACTTTGTATTATTTTATTTCCTATTCTGAAAGTGGCCTGTACAAGTCAGCTGGTGAGATGGAAATAAGTATTAGTAGCTATGGAGCAAACAAAATTAGCATGTCAACTGCCAGGTAAGTTGTATCTAACTTACACAAGTTTTGCACCTGGTGCCTCGTGAAGTATATTTCACTCACATGTCTTTTGACCTAATGAAACACTGTTACCTCAATGAAAAATTTTTTTCTAGTGTGACAGTCAATGTGTTAATGCAGTAGTGTAACACATTACTGTGGCATGAATTGTGTTAACACAGTTTTCCTGGTAGTTACAGGCACATGCCCTATTGGCAGGGGGTGATTTCAGTGTTTCTGCCTATCTGAAAGCCACTACTGTGGCAGTCACTTCTATTGCTTCTGTTTTCAATGGGCTCTGCATCACACAATTGTGAATACTTTACACGTAGGAATATCATTTTGTCTCTCACTAAGTCAGTAGTAATTTTTTTTTAGATAGTGGAATTAGATTGCCCACTGAAATAAAAAGAAGGTAATACACCGTGGGTGAGAAGATGTAATTATCATAACTGCCTTTCTCTTCACCTTGTCCTTTGAAGTGTAAATCTTAATGAGATAAAGACTTGAAGTAGAAAGTAACCTGTAGGTTTTGTTTTTAATATGAAAGAAGGCTGAGCTAAGTCAAGCACACCCAGCTTCACCCAGAGTTGAGGGGTTATTTTTTTTCCAGAGACGCCCTGGTCCTATAAACACTTTGTTGCATGATGGTACTAATTCATTTTGCAGCTCCTGCTGCTAATTTTAATGATGTCTTGTGCCATGTATTATCTGCTTTTACATTCTTTATTTGAAATATAGTAGAAAAAAGAAAAAGTAATTTACCTTTTATTGTTTTCATGGTCTGTATAATTTCTGGAGGAGAAAAATTCAGGATACTCTCTCCTCCGGGGGAAAAAAAACAAATCTTTGAAACAAAAATTGAGCAAATGAAACTTTAAATCAGGAGAGCCATGTTCAAATCTTAAATTATATATACAAATTTTCTTTTGATTCCTCAGTTAATTAAAATACAGTCTTATGATATGAATCATTGTTAGAGTCAAATCAAGCCCCTACAAATCTGTGCTCTTTCAATGGTAGTCACTTCCTGCGTAATGACAGCAGTAAGTTCTGAGAAATGCAACATAAGGCTATTTGTGTCACCGTGTAGACATCAGAGAGTGTACTTACACAAATCTACGTGGTTGAGTCTATCTATTTGCACACCAAGGCTATAAGGCATAGTCTGTTGTTTGTAGGGTACAAATCTGTACTGCACATTACTATAATCATTTCTCCGGTAATTGTAACATGTATTTGTGTATCTAAACATACCTAAACATGGAAAAAGTACAGTAAAATATGTTATAAACTTATAGGACCGCAGTCCTGGGGGCCATTGTTGAGAGAAATGTCATTGTGTGAAGCATGAGTTACCTCCCCTTTCCCTAACCCTAAGTGACATTCTCCCTTCTTTTTATCTATGGAATTATTCCCATTCTCCTTCAGGAACCTCTTCCTAATCTCTCAAGTCCACATTTAATAGTCCCCATTTTAATACCCTTAACATATTCTCAGATTCCAAACTTACTAATATTTCTCAAATAACTAGTGTGTGACAAGTTCAAACCTTTTTTCAAATAGTAAATTTTTACATAACAATGTGTTGTTTGGGTTCAATTCCTAGCTCAGTCCATGAAGAGCTCAAGATACCTTTTTAAAAATGGGAAGAGATAATAGTACCATGTGGGATTTTTGTAAAGATTTAACAAAGTGACTCATATCTAGGATTTATCAAACTGTTGGCGTGTTATTCATTTAGGAGTTACAGTTATTATGATAGCAACTGATGTCATTATTATACTAGAGTATCCGTCTCTTACAATTGTTTCATACTGAAATACCAAACTGCTTTGTACCAATGTCTTTTCATCCTCTCACCCTCCCCAATGCTGAAATTTGCGGAGAACTAGACACAATTGGACCTTGCTGAAAATCACATTAAATTATTTGAACTATTTACTAATTTAATGCAAGCTTATTAAATCATCTGAAAGGAACTATAGTAGACATAGGCTTTCTTTATGGTAAATTTTTGGTTTAGTGAAATACCTAAGTCACAATGAGGAAAAAAGAATTCAATAGAAAAGGGCATTGCTTGTAAAATGAATGAAGCCAATTAAAAAAATATGCATTTTTTTTTTTTTTAGTATACATGGCAAACATTATTCTGTGAAGAGTCAGACAGGAAATATTTTAGGCTTTGACAGTCATAGAATTTCTGTTTCAACTATTCAATTCTCACTGTAAGGTAAAAGCAACCATAGGCAATTCATAAGCCAATGTTCTAATAAAACTTTATTTATGGACATGAAATTGAAGTTTTACATAACTTTTCATGATCTAATTTTTCTTTGATAATTTTTCTTAATAATTTAGAAATAAAAAACATTCTTAGGCAGACCACAGTGGCTCCTGGTTGTAATCTTAGCAGTCTGGGAGGCCCAGGCAGGAGGATTGCTTGAGCTCAGGAGTTCCAGGCCAACCTGAGCAAGGATGAGACCTGTTCCTATTAAAAATACAAAAAAAAAAAAAAAAAAAATTAGCCAGGTACTGTGGCAAGAGCTGCAGCCCCAGTTACTTGGCAGTCTGAGGCAGAAGGATTGCTTAAACCTAGGAACTTGAGTTTTCTCTGAGCTATGCTGATGCCATAGTACTCTAGCCTAGGGCAATGGAGTAAGACCATCTCAAAGAAAATAAAAGAAAGAAAGAAAGAAAAGAGGCCAGACCAGTGGCTATCACCTGTAATCCCAGCACTCTGGGAGGCTGAGGCAGGTGAATTGCCAGACCAGCCTGAGACAGAGTAATACTTCATCTCTAAAATTAGCTCGGTGTTGTGGCGGGCACCTGTAGTCCCAGGTACTTGGGAGGCTGAGGCAAGAGAATCACTTGAGCCCAAGAGTTTGAGGTTGCTGTGAGCTGTGATGCTACAGCACTCTACCAAGGGCGACAAAGTGAGACTCTGTCTCAAAACAAAACAAAACAAAACAAAAAAAAAACAAAAACAGGAACAACAAAACCATTCTTAGCTTGCAGTCTAAATAAAACAAATAGTGGGCTAGACATAGCCAGCAAAGCCCTGTCAGCCACATTATCACATCTTATCAGTCTGTAAATGTCTCTTTCTATACTGTGCTAAAAAGTCTACAATGGTAAGTCCCAAAATGAATGAAATAAGATGTTTAAGAAATTAAAGGACTGTCTTACAAAAAGTAAAGACTGTATGGGTTCCAAGTCTACCACCAACGGGGAGCAATTAGCTTCATTCTCTTCCATGACTGGAAGTTATAGGCATAACCCAGGTCAGCCAGCTGACAAGGTGCAGTCTATTTGTTATATCAGAACTTATGTGAAAAGCACCCTGACTGCCATGTATATATTTATTTATTTTGTTCAGTTAATAGCATTATTGTATCTCCAAAGAAATTTTTCTGGGCAATTTTCTTGGCGATGACATGCTGAATTTCTTAAAGTATTTGATTTCACTTCATAAGTTAAGCAATCGTCTTTTACTCTTTCCGACCTCCCATCATTTTCATCTGAGAAATTACTGAGATTTTCAGTGAATCTGGTTTGAGTTTGTTGTTGCTCAAGGCAGGTCCCTGGTTTTTAGTCACTGTGACCCCAATTTGGAAATTTTTCTATCCTTAAATCCGACCCTTTCCTGCTTTGCCCTCAAGCCTTAAACTCACACAAAACTCAGAGTGACCTTTTTATCACACCTATATTGAGGCCTCCTTTCAACAGATATCCTAGCAGTGCCTTTGGAAAATACTTCCTGGGGTCTGTTTACAAAAAGTTCTTTAAAGTATAATACTTTTCTTCAGTAATTGAAATGCGTCCATACTCAGAGTTAATATCTAAAATCTTGAAATGTGTGACTTAGTAGTTAACCTACGATTTTGTTCTCTCCAGTACTCCGTGGCTATGGCACATTCATTTCATAAGCAATATCCTTTTTCCATTAGAATTATTCTTTCTCACTGAGTTTAAAGGAAGATTTATTTTTACTCCCACTGTTAGTCTGTTTCCTTGACTTCTCCATTCTTTTGTTATTTCTTTGAGCTTGTCGCTTGGTGTTATGGACGTTTTATATGGGTCATGACAGTATAGGTATTATCTCTGGCGGATTCCTTTGTCTCCATCAAATGTCAAAGAGCCAGCCTGATCATTTTCTAAAATATTCCATGCTTTTCAGCTAATAGATTCCTGTTTAGAGTTTAAAAACGATTTCTTCTAAGGCTAATTTTTTCCCCTTTCCTACTGAAGTATTTATGCTAGAGAAATTTCAAATTTACCAGGTTTTCCTTTGGTTCAGCTGCTAAAAGGAAGGCATTCAGTAATATATATTCAAATAATATATATAAAATAATATACAAAGTATATCTATACATGTACATATCCAAAAAGAATGTGTATTGGTGGCCAGAAAAAGTATCAGACATGGTATTAAAAAATCAGAACTCACATTTTGATATTTGCTTGCATCACTCAATCAAGTCATTTCAGTTTGCTAAATTTTTATGCTTTTATCTATAATTCTGGGAATCCTAATGACAATAGTATGTATTTCTAGGGCAAGTTAGTGATTTATAAATACCACTTGTTGTGATAGTAAGTAATCTCAAAATATTATTCCTTCTGATGGAATTGAAAAGTTTATCTAAGGTTTATCTTTCCCAAATTAATTGGCTGGGCAAACATTAATTAGGCACAGAAATGTAAAGATTATATGTGGTGAGAGAGAAAAAGATGCATTACATATTGCATACCACCGAGGATAATCTCCTTTATATGTACTATTTCTTTTGAAAATTTCTTTTCTTGGGAGCAGCCAACTCATATCTTTTGACCTGCACAGCCTTTCAGGTCCTCTTGTAGTTTTTCAGATTTTATTTCTGGTGATTATTATTTTTTTTTTCCACTTAGCACATCAAAGGTTCAGCAGTCAGTGGGCTGAACTGACCCCATCCTAACCCTAACCCTATCTCTTCAGCAACAAGTTTCATTTTCAAATAGGCCCCTTAGAGTTCTCATAGCACTCATACCCTCCAGTCACCCAAACAGCTTTACCAAAACAGTCAATCTTCAAAAGCTTGTTTCATCTGTCTATGTGCAAATCAACTGCTTTTGATCTTATTTTATATAGTAGAAGGGGTATGAACGATGTATAGACAATTTTGTGGAAGATAATTGAGTATAATATCTTAGGTCTGCACAGTCACAATTTGGCATGAATTTGGATGTCATACATTTATTCTATGAGTTACAGTTTGAAATATTTAAACTCTATTAATCACAAACAACCCGTACTTTGTTCTTCAAACTAAGAAAGATGATGGTTAATAATAAAAACAATAGCAAGTATAGCAAGGACTTATCAGTGTGACACAAACTGCTTTAAGCTTGTTATATATGTCAACTCATTAAATCCTCACATCTCATGGATTTGATACCGTTCCTCTTTTTACAGATGAGAATACCAAGGCAGAGAGAATAATTTGCTCAGAGTCACACAAAAAGAAGTACATGATAGAATTTTAAAAGATGACTTCCTTTTTAAATTTCCTAAACTGACTTCTAATGCCATAGAGAATCCCAGAGAAACATTTGGCAGGGCCTTTTTACACATATTAAAGGCATAGAAAGCTTTAGAAATAGTCATCTATGTGCAACTGTATTTGGCCCTATCAGATACTCTCATTTCTAATTCTTTCTCTTTATTTTAATTTATTTATAATCTCTGAAAGTGTGTTTACAAGTGCCTTTCTTTTAGTATGCCCACAGATCACTAGTTCTGCAAAGTGATAAGTTTGTTTCCTTTATTAATGGATTCCTTGGATTCTCCAATATGTTAGTATATTTTGTGATCTCCTGAGAAGGAGAATATTCATTAAAGAGTTTCTTGTATTTATCTTACCCGACCCTAATCCTTTGTGTTTCCATGTATGGTATCTTAAGTGACTGGCATGTCTTGGAATTTACTCCAAGAAAGAATATGCTGAATGGTCATTATTAAGATGATGAATAATATCCTATATATTGTCTATCTACATAGTGAAACATCTAGCTTTGAGTAATTCATCCAGTTGGAGACTCACCTTTGTAATATACAAATGAATATAAGAAAGAAAAATTTAAAAAGTCTTCTGAGAATCTATATTTATTGCTGGATTGTCCTGGAAAAACAATTTCCCTGATTCCATTGTTCCCTTCCTTCTGCTGACATGGGAAGGCATGCTTAGCAAACCATGTGGCATTCACTTTTATTAATTCTCATTATTTTAAAATGATCATTTGAAAATATGAATTGATATCCTGAGAACCAATTACCTTAACTGGAAATTACATCCAAGAACTGAGAATGCATTTGCTTCAATCATCTATTGTTTTTTAATGGGATGAATGAAAATAATTTGTGGTCATTTTAAATCTATCAATGTATTTTTTTGTGCATTTTACTTTCTTTTCAAACATGATTCTAACAAGTTGATTTTAAAAGAAATACCATGTTCACAAAATGCCTCAACCTTTGAATACTTTAATTGTGCTGTATCATTATTTTATATTAATTATTTTTATATTTTATATTAATTATATTTATATTTTATATTAAATATCTGTTTCTGAAGGGAAAAATAGTGTTGGAAGTTGAGATGGGAAGTAAAATGAAAAGGATGAGAAGAAACATCTAGTAAGTCATTTGTATGCTTTTAATCAAGACTCATTACAATCTAACACTGATTGTTATCAATTCCAATATATCTAAATCAAATGCTCAATGTCTTTTTTATCTTCTTGGGAGAATACACAGAAATAGACGGTGAGTAATCAGCTTCCTCTTTCCCCCCTTTGGCAAGTTTAATATCGTCTCTGCTTCCAAAAAGATTAATGCATTTTTTAAAATGAAACAAACTAAAATAACTGTCCTTCAAGGGAAAAACATGACATTCTTTTAACTGAATGAAGTCTCTTAATGATGATAAAATATGTAATTTCCTCTTCTAATTTGTTTTTAATTCCATTCCTGTCAAATATTTCTAATAGTTAAACCTGGAGTAGTGTGAAGATTTGATTACTTTATTGTGTTTCACATCAGTCTTAAATTTCAGTACATTTTTAATACGTAGATTAAAATAGCTACTGATATTTTGCCTTAGGAATTGACATTCCCTTCTGAACCTGGTTGATCAGCACCATCTGCTATTTTTTCCTGAAATAAATATGTTGATTGACTGGTCAGCAGCATCATAAGAGAACATAGGTCTGCCAAGAATGAGATTCTGTCATGGGACCCAAAATTTGTACACATTTTAATTCTACTGGATGTGTTCCCCTCAGTGACTCTGCAGGGCTTTGCTTCAGAAGAATGTAAATAATATAAAGAGAAAAATCATAGTATTCATGATTAATGATCTTTGCTAACTGCTTGAAAAATGCTATCATGTTTTTGCCTGCCTGGGTCAAATGGCATGAAGAGAGGGGAACGCACTTGTTCATGTGTGGCTTCCTTTTTTCTAGGGTTTACTCCGACCACGGAGACTTGAAATTTATCTTTCCTTAGAAATTTTTTTTTTTAAATGTTGTATCTGTTGCATGTTGCCCTGGTAGTATCTTGGAGAAATTTGATTGTGGATTTTGTTATGTCAGAGAGAAAAATTCTGAAACTCACAACACATACAACATTTCAAATCACTGTGTTGTTTGCATGTTTCAAGCCAATGTTCTAGATTACATTTTCAATAATAATCTTCATGTCTTATAAAAGAGGCTGCTCCTTTTTTCCTATGAAAGTAAATTTCATCTCATGTTTTACAGCGGGCCTCTGGGCACCACTTTTGTTAAGTCATTACTCTTTGGCTGGCAATTTTTGATACTTCTCAAGTTCATAATTTATAGTTCATTTCTAGCATTCATGTAAGTTAGCTTTTGTCAATTATCAACCTATTTCAAATATTTGCTTATTTAAACCTCCAATCCATTATTAATTTCTATGAATCTAAGGGTTGGTGAGATGATTCTCCTGTCTAGACCAGGCTCAGGTGATCTTAACTGGGCCAACTCCAGTGTATGCAGTCAATTAGTGATAGGCTGAAGGCTGAGTGTTTTGGGGTGATCTTACCTAGCTATACCAGTTGTCCTTCACATGGCAACCATATTATTGCATGGGTTAGCCTAGGAATGTCTTCATGGTAGCTGCAGGGGTCAAAGGAAGGATGTTGGAAAATACAAGGAATACTTTAGAGCTCTGCTTGAATCATGTTTGTTACTGTCCCCTTGGCCAAAGCAGTTAAATGACCAGGCACAGAATCAGCCAAATGACAGGGATATTATAGGTAGGCATGAAAAATTACATACATCAACACATTTTACCAAAAACTCAATCTGAATAAATTAGCTGCTCAAAGGCTAACATATGTAGGTCACTAGGAAAGTTTTGAGATAGGCTATTTTATGATCCATCATTTTATTTACAAGCAAAACAACTGACAATGTCCTTTCTGACTCACTTGTGCAAATTTCAGTTGACTTACATTGCTGGTGTTGCTGGGAGGGCTTCATTTACTTCCATTAGCAAAGATTTTACATTTCTTGATTTTGGTGTATCTCAAAAGTTTTGTAATGACCCACGTATAAAGGTATACATTCGAAGTATTCAAAATATGTGAACAATGAAAATAAATTTTAGAAATTGGTCAAGTATAAATAATTAATTCCTACTATTGGAAAGAGTTTTAGAATAATATGAATAACATGGGAAAATATTTCTAATATCTTAAGTAAAAAAAAATAAGATAAAAAATTATATATGCAGTAAGATTTAATAGTTAAAAACACTTTTTTAATAAGTACATATAAAAATAGAAAATGGTAGAGAAGAGAATTATGTCAAATGTTAATAATATTTACCTTTTATGTGGTAGAGTACAGGAAATGTTTACTTTTTAAAGTTTATTTTGCATATCTTCTAAATTTTCATAATTAATATGCAGTAATTTATAATCTAAAAGTAATTTAAAATAAACATTGTATAATTAGTAGCCTGTAGTACATAGAATTCTAATATGGTTTTTAAGATTCCCTCCTGCTGGTATATACATCCTGTATAATCATTTTTCTTGAGCATAAGAGGGGCTATAAATATTACAAATTTCCCATGATTAGATTGTTACATGATACAACTGAGGAATTTTGAAGTAGTAATAAAAATCCCAAAGGAATTAATATTGATTTAGTCAAAAGGGAGCGTATCCCAGGTAAGTCTAACCAAATAGGATGAGCCCTTAAAAAGAAATGGGTCCTCTCTGAAGGAAGAGATTCGTACTTCTGAAGGAGTTATGAGAGAGACTCGCCTGCTGGCTTTCAACAACTAAGAAGGCTTCATGTGAGGAGTCCAAATATCTATGACCTGAGAGTATCTTCAGGAGATGAGGCCCTTGACAAGGTAAATAAGAAAAAGAGGACCTCAGTTGGCTCCAAATAGCTTAGTCAGCTCCAAGTAGTTAAGGTCTACTAACAACCCAACAACCAAAAGTATCACAGAGTGCTGGGAAGGCTTCTATTTCATTCAGTTAAATTCAGACTTCTGGCCCACAGAAACTGTTCAATAATAAATATGTTTTGCTTGAAGATGCTAAAATCGTGGTCATTTGTTATGCAGGAATAGAAAGTTAACAAATATCCTTTTGGGGCCAATTCCCTTCCCCTCTTTCATTTCCCAGATTTTCTTGGTATTTTTTGCAAGTAATAATACGTAATTCAAAGTCATAGCACCTTTCTTGATGCAGTTAATTAGAATTATTGTGCACATTCATTTTTACGGCCTCTTAAAATGCGGTTATTATTTGTCAAATGAGATTATTAGGATTTAGGTTTGTGTTACATTGATGGCCACATAGAAAGTTAAGTAAAATAGTAGAGTCTTAGAATTAATAGGTTGTCAACTGTCACAGATAAATTGTGAAATTTATTGGGTGGGTCAATCAATATTCAATTAAACTATATGCCATGAAGAATGTTTTCATGCTCATAATTAGTAGCACAAACTTTCAACAGATTTAGAGCCATAAAGACATATTTCATGCAGACAATATGAAAAGCCATCACAAACATCGATATCTTAGAATTTGACAATGTTTAATACTTGATGTTCCTTCTCTTTTATAACTCCTGGCACTTAGTTACCTTTTCCTCTAAACTTATGCTTAGCATTAAAATTATTTTTAAAACACCACTCTATGCAACCATTTCCAATCCATCGTATTTGGTGTGGGAAATAAAATCTATGTTCTCTTAAGAAGATAACATATTACTCCATGATTTAAACAGTTCAACTTTTTTTTTTTAGAGAAAGAGTTTCCCTTTGTCATCCTCAGTAGAGTGCTGTGGCATCACAGCTCACAGCAACCTCCAGCTCTTGGGCTTAAGCGATTCTCTTGCTTCAGCTTCCCAAGCAGCTAGGACTACAGGTGCCCACCACAACAGCTGCTATTTTTTGTTGCAGTTTGGCTGGGGCTAGGTAAGAACCTGCCACCCTTAGTATATGGGGCTGGCACCCTAGTCACTGAGCCCCAAGTGCCACCTGGTTCAATTTTTTCTAATGCATTTTAGCGATTGAAGACTAACTAGACAAAATCTGTTTCATCTATTGTCATTAAGACCTTAAAAAGGATGAATAGTACTTGGAATAAGATTCAATAGAAGCATTAGTAGGATTTATGAGAAAATAACATTAAACATTTTGTTGTTGTTGTTGATTTCCTTTTCCTGAAGGCTTTCTTAGTCCCGAAATGGTTGGATATTATTGTAGATATAACACTAAACTAGGACAAACCCACAGTCATGCTACCAAAGCAAGATTGAGTTCATATAATTTCTTTGGACTTCTGAAAGACTCTAGGGCAGTGGTTCTCAAACTTCCTAATGCTGCGATGTATTTTCATTGTTACAAAGGGGTTGCGACCCACAGGTTGAGAACCGCTGCTCTATGGTCTTCTATCCTTTTAATTCTTCTAAGATCATTTAGTGTGAAACTCAGGACAAGATCCTGTGTGGTACTTAGTTTATTTATTTTTAATAAAAAGAATTATTTCACCTGCAGAAATGGATTTCTAAGTGTGGTTTTGGTCAGTAAACTCAGCATTACCTTCTGACCTGTTAGGAATGCATATTCCCTGGTCTCATCTGTGGTAATTAAACACAGGTTCCACGAGTAGGAGATAGGCAGAAATATGTATTTTAATGGGCAAGTCTTTCTGGTCGACAAAATTACCTTTAAGAAATATTTTAGACCTGACAGATGCTCTTCTTAGTGACGTCACAGTGTAGTGTACACACACCTTTTACATTTTGAGTTTAACGAAGTCCCAGTATGAGCCTTCCTTCTGCAGCTTAGCTGAGCATGAGGATTTTGAGTTGTGAGAGGGCCAAAGTTACACCCCTTTGGGCATGATGTCAGGCCTTGAGTGTTAATTTTTAAATTTTGAGGTTGCTTTCCTTTGCTCCCACTACACACTTCCTTCTTTGCTCCTTTTCCTGAAGATTGTAACCACCTTCATCCCATTTTGTTGCACTTGGCTCTAGGAAGCCACAGTCCCAAGAGGAAGGTTGTAGGATAATATTTAAAAATAACATATCCTACATCAAGCACACGAAGTAAATTCAGTGTGAGTTCAAAATGACTTACTTTTCTTCCAGAGGCTTAAGAAATCTGGACCCCCCCCCCTGGGTTACTCACAGAGATAGGCTTTTTTGGAGTTGTAAAATTCCTTAGGCCTTTTCTCTGAGGTAGTACATCCCGTTAAGCCTGAGATCCAAGGGCGTGCAGCCCTTCCTCAGAGATACGGGCCAGAGGGTTGACATATGTTAACAACATATTGTCAGAGGTCTATAGATATTCTGCCCTGAAGGAAGGACACAGTCATTACTTCATCCTGGGTTAACTGAGTGAATGCTTGAAGATATTCAATTCCCCTCTGGCTAATTTTACCCTTGTGATGTTTGTTTAGATACCTGCTCAGAAATTAGTCATTGTCTAGAAGAAGAGATTTACTACAAAGGTGATTGTATTGATATGTAAAAAAGAAAGTAAGAAAATGAGGAAACTAATAGATAAAGGATTAAGTGTGTACGTAACTGAAAAGGTATAAAACCTAAACTTGGAATAAAAAACTTTGCTATA
>CAUYPK010019331.1:0-65827 GCA_963574355.1 Loris lydekkerianus
TCGGCTTGGTTGTTGTTGGTATATATAAAGGCTACAGATTTATGGGTGTTGATTTTGTAGCCTGAGACATTGCTGTATTCCTTGATCACTTCTAAAAGTTTTGTAGTAGAATCCATAGTGTTTTCCAGATATACGATCATGTCGTCTGCGAAGAGTAAAAGTTTGATCTCTTCTGACCCTATGTGGATACCCTTGATGGCCTTTTCTTCCCTAATTGCAATGACTAAAACTTCCATTACAATATTGTGTGCTATTCTTTTATCTTAGTGTTTTAAACTTCTTTTTATTTCATGGCACACGTGAACCTATAGTTAAACTTCTATGGCACATTTGAATTATGTTGATTTTTAAAAAGATTAAAAAAGAAGGATATATTTACTATGCTTTGAACTTCTTTCAAGAATAATTTAATAAATGAATTTAATAATTTTTGGCAGCCCACCTAAGATCCTGTCATGGCACATTTGTGTGCCACAGGACACTAGTTGAAAATCACTGTTTTATCTTTTATATCACATTTATACTGCACATTTTCTGTGTTTAAATATACTTAGATACATACCTACCATTGTATTACATACAATTGCCTACAATATTTAGTACACAACAAACATGCTATTCAGATTTGCAGGCTAGAAGCAATGAACTGTATTATATGTAACCTAGGTCTTCAGGAGGCTACGCCTCTAGGATAGTGTAACCGTGCCCTATAATGTTCACACAATGACAAAATCACACAGTTGTATTTCTTAGATTGTATCCCCAGTGTTATGAAAACATGACAGTATTATGTTAAACAAAATGAAATTGCCACTTTTGTAAATAAAAATAGCCAAATCATGGAAATTTTATACAGTTCAACCAATTAGAAGTAGGACCAGAAAAATAAGTACAAAAAACCTGTGAGAAGAAATGTGTCCTTCTGGAATGAGCTATTTAGTAGTATTGTATCTGATAAAAATAAAATCTGAATGTACCAAAATAAACATCAAAGATCATAATATATTAGAATTGATGTAGTGTAATGTTGACTGTATTAGACTAAGTATAGCCTATCCGCGGATAAGTCAGAACTGAGAATCAAATGCCAAGAATATTTTTTTTTCATTTATATAATTAACAACGGAAATTTCTCACTTAAATTTATGTTCCCCAGGTTAAAAAATACTTTTTTAACTCATTGAAGATGTAAGCAATCTGAATAGCATTGTCTCTCTTAAGTAGTTTAAAACCTTCCCACTAAGAAAACTCCAGGCTCCGATGGCTTGATTGGAGAATTTTACTAAACATTTTAAGGAGAAATAATGTCAGTTCTACACAAAATCTTCCAGAGTTTTGGATAGGAAGGGATACTTCCCAACTGATTATGTAAGTCCAGGATTACTCTGAAAGCAAAAACAAACAAAAACATTAAAAGAAAATAAAATTATAGAAATTATCTAAGTGCTTAGAAGCGAAATTCTTAGCAAACAAAGAAATCTTGACAAAGAAGAATTAAGTGAGAGGAATTACTCTTCTCATTATGAAAGATTACTATATAGCTACAGTAATCAAGACATTATGGAGAGGTAGACTCATGGGTCAACAGACTAGAATAAAGAGCCAAAATAGAGCCACACAAATATGCTCGACTGATTTTTGACAGAAGCAGAATTCAGTTCAGCGGAGAAAGAACAGCCTTTCAGAAACAATGTGAGAGCAATTGGGCATCCTCAGGGAAAAACAAAAACAAAAAGTAAGAAACAAAATGTTACAGACTGTAAGATCTCACTTACATAAGATTTTTTAAATAGAAAAAAAATTAGAAATGGCAGGAAATTAGTGGTTGCCAGGGATTAGAAACTGGAGGACAGGATGGAGATGTGAGATAAAGGTAGCTGTAGCTCTGAAAGAGGAAACGAAGTGTCATTTTAGTGTTAGAACTATTCTTATCTTGATTGTGTGGAAGAAACACAAGGCTAAACAGGTGGGAAAAATGCATAGAGCATAAAACAAACCACACAGATGAATAAGCTAAAACTGAGAAAAATCTGAATAAGGTCAAAGGTCAACATTCTGGTTTTGACATTACACTATAATTTTGCAAAGTATTGTCACTGCAGGATAGGATACTGGGAAAAGTATACAAGAGTTCTATTTTTTGTTTTATTTTAATATGTTTTATTTCTTAAAAATGTACAATTATGCCCCCAAATTCATTTATTAAATAAATAAAGCAATGCTTTATAGAAGAGCCAATAACATAGAAATAAATCTGAAAAATCTCTCAACCTACAGACTAATAATTATAAAACATCAGAGAAATTAAAAACCTAAAGATACAGCAATATATCACGTTCATGGATTACAAGACCCAATATTGCTAAGATGTTAACTCTTCTGCGAATTAATCTACAGATTCATTGAAATCCCAATCAGAATCTCAGCATGCTTTTTTGAAATTGACAAGCTAATTGTAAAAGTCACACGTTGACTGCTGCTCAGCAATAGAAAGGAATGGATTATTGATACTCACAGCAACATGGATGAACCACAATTTTTCTGAGTGAAATAAACTAGACAAAAGAGAGTTTATAATGCATTAGTCCATTTATGTAAAATTCTAGAAAGATGCAAACAAATTTACTGTGACAGAAGGCAGATCAATGGTTGCCTGGTGCGGGGGTAGGGGAGAAGCAGCTAGAAGGAGAGGGTGCGGAGGAAAGGAATGCGGAGGTGGGTCTGCTCAGGATCTTGACTGGTCCTGGGCTCATACTTACATCCATACCTGAAAACTTTTCAAAGTATACACTTTAAACATGTGAGCTTATTATATGCCCATGATATCTTAATAAAGCTGTTGTTTTTTTTTTAAATAAGTAGTTTCCCTGTGGTATATGTATACCATGGAATATTACTCAGCTATTAAAAAAAAATGGAGACTTTTACATCCTTCGTATTAACCTGGGTGGAACTGGAAGACATTATTCTTAGTAACGCGTCACAAGAATGGAGAAGCATGAATCCTATGTACTCAATTTTGATACGAGGACAATTAATGACAATTAAGATCATGGGGGGGGAAGGAAAAGCAGAGAGAGGGGAGGAGGGAGAGAGGTGGGTCCTTGGTGTGTGCCACACCTTCTGGGGGCAAGACATGACTACAAGAGGGACTTTACCTAACAAACGCAATCAGTGTAACCTGGCTTATTGTACCCTCAATGAATCCCCAACAATTAAAAAAAAAAAAACTTTTAGAAAAAATAAGTAGTTTCCTATTGCCCTTAAAATAAGGACCAAATACTCCTCATAGGACACCAGGTCCTATGATCTTACCCTTGTCTCTCTCCAGTCTCATGTTTTCCCTTCCCCACCTGCCTCCCTGCTGTCCTCATGATTGGACATTTGGTTCTTCAAGGCTTCAGGGTCCTTCGCTGCTCAGGGCCTTCGCAGATGCTATTCCCTGTGCTCTCTCACATGGAGGGATAAGCTCAGATGAACCGTTCTCTAGCTCGCAACTCAAACGTTACTCTCCAAGAAAATATTTATCTCAACAGCTGAGGCTTATGCCTTAAGGACTCTCCTCACTCTTAAAATTTTCTTTTTTAACGTTCATCACAAATTTTGTTAGTATTTTTCAGTAACTTTTATTTTTGTTTCCTATTTATTTATGTATGTATTCATTTATTTTTAGACACAGTCTCACTTTGTTGCCTGGGGCAGAGTGCCATGGCATCACAGCTCCCTGCAACTGTAAACTGTTGGGCTCAAGTGATTCTCTTGCCTTAGCCTCCCAAGTAGCTGGGACTATAGGTCCCCATCACAACACCCAGCTATTTTTAGAGACACAATCTCACTCTTGCTCAGGCTGGTGTCCAACTCCTGAGCTCAAGTGATCCACCTGCCTTGGCCTCCCAGAGTGCTAGGATTACAGGTATGAGCCACTGCACTTGGCTGAGTAAGTTTAGATTAGTGTATATCACACATGATGAAAGTACAATAACTAACATATATTATCTAGTTCATACTTCCAAAGAACTGGTTAGATAATACTGTGACAGTCTTACATTCAAGAAAAGAGATTATATAATTTTGCTGAAGGTCAATGGCAGTGATTTGAAGCCAACCCTATCCTACTTTAATGTATATAGTCTCAATTAACGATTAATAATTCTATGACAAAATATCCATTCTGATTTGATACTGAAAATAAATCTGACCTATTAGAGAGGACTGTATGCCAAGGAATGTGAGTACCTTCTAGAAGCTGAGAGCAGCCCCAGCTGACCCACAGTGAGGAAGTAAGGCCGCATAACACCAGGAATAAGATGGGAAGCAGATGGTTCTGCAGAGCTTCCTGATAAGACAATAGCCTGGCCCATACCTTTATTTTAGCCTTTGAAGGTCCTAAATAGAAAACTTAGAAGCCCACCCACCCAGACTTCTAACCTAAAGCATTAAATGGACGTTGAGTTAATTAATAGGTATTGTTGTAACCTGCTAAGTTTGTAGTAATTCGTTATGCAGCAATAGAAAACTATTACAAGTGTTTACTAGTGTGTGACACAGAAATTACTTGTAAATTCTATTTCTTAACATCTCATGGGCCCAACGAGTCACTTAAATTTCTTTGGGTTTTAATTCTTTGATCCATAAAATGAGATTTGACTAGCTACGTTTAAGTTATCCTCTAAACTTCTATAAGTATAAGAATTCATTTTTAGCTTTTTGCAGCTGTTGTGACACAATTTGATGGAGCATCTTCCATTCATGCCACCAAATCCATTCTCTGTCCTTCAGTCCTCTGCTTCACCCCGCAGGAGGCAGGTCCCTAAGAACTATGGCCGTGGGCACCTTTGCCCATGGAGCAAGGGCATAATGAGAAGCACTGGCAGGAAACTGGATTGGTGAAGACGCATGAGATCTGAGTATTTATTTCTTAGCTTCCTACAAGCATACATTGTGTAAAGGGAAGACTGATCCCTAACTTAATGTGAGCTTGTGTGGCAGCAGGGGTAGCGTGTGCTGTAGGCTGAATTGTGTCCTTCCAAAGTTCACATGTTGAAGCCCTAAACCCCAGTGTAACTATATTTAAACTAGGGTTTTATGAATTAAAGTTAAGTAAGGTCATAAGGTTAGAGCCCCAATCTAATAGAGTTAGTGGCTCAAAGACAAAGAAACGATCTCAACTCTAGAGACATCTCTCTCTGTCTCTCTCTCTCCCTCCTCCCCTTCTCATGCACCAAGGAAAGTCAGTGGGAGCACACGGGGGTGGGGAGGGCAGTGCGGTAGGCAGTGCTCTTCAAACCAGGAAGAGACTCTTTACTCCAACCTAACCATGCTGGCACTTGTTTTTGGATTTTTCCAGTCTACAGAATTTTGAGAAAATAAATTTCTACTGATGAAAAACATTTAATTGGGGAGTCAGAGCCTGATCACTAAATAATACATCAGAAGGTAAATAGATGGCTCTCTAAAGCAAGCAGCCTAGGTGGAAAGGTCCACCTTAGGGAGGGTAGTGTCTACTGGAAAAGCCAAAAATGGGAATGGAGGGCACAGAAAAATGGCCTTAAGGTCTGAAAACCAAGATCACATCAAGAAGTTAACAAAGAATCCCTTCAAAATAGGGTAAGTACAATGATACCGTAGATGACTGGAGTACAGAGCAGATTAACAAGCCAGAGATCCAGTAACTATTAGTAGGAACAAAGTGAGAACCAAGATATCTTAAGGCCTAGGCAGAAACTCATGGAGGAGCCAAGAAACCAGAGCAGAGTAAGTGTGACTTGATTCTGAATGCCAGAATGCTCTGGGATTCTAAACTCTCTCCCTAACCACTAAAATCATTACCTGACCTCGCCTTTGTACCCCTCCTCCAAGTCCAAGAATGTCTTGGCAGAATTAATCTCCAGATCTGAAAATTCCAGAATGTAGGAGCCACGTGGTAACAGCAGAGGGGAGAGGGTAAATAAAAAAAATAAACTGGATCACAAGGAGCCATTAACTCCATATTCAATTATCTGAGTAATTTGATGTTTAATAACCAGACATTATAATGTAAGTCACATGCATTTTCTATTTTTCTTTTCTAAGTGGAAAAAAACGAGCTCCTCTGGTGAGCATTTGCAATTTGAATCAGTAGACAGGATTGGGGTTAATTGACACCGCCTCTTGACAGATGAAAAAACACTGTGGTATTAAAAATTCTTCATCCCCCAGTAGATCAGTGGCCTAAAGTGTAGTGGAAGTCATAAACTATCTTGAAAAGGGGAATGTACGTTGCCTCCTGTCAGTAAGAAAGCACTCATCTTAAATCAAGGGCTGTAATACTGCCAGGATCTAAAACGTGTTTGTTTATTTAAAGGAGTTGAATTTTTCAGCCAAACTTCTCCCTTGCTGGATTAGAATTTAGTCTAGTTTGGGGCGGCACCTGTGGCTCAGAGGAGTAGGCGCAGGCCCCATGTGCCAGAGGTGGCAGGTTCAAACCCAGCCCCGGCCAAAAACTGCAAAAAAAAAAACCCTTATAATTTAGTCTAGTCAGTGAAATCCAGATGTTCAAAAAAGTAACAATCTCTGTATATTATAGGAATTTAGATAAATATCAATGGTTTGTAATTCTTATAAGAAGGTATATATTTGTTTGCTAGGAAGGTAGTTTTTGCTTTTGAATACATCTTTTTGTAATGTATATCACTTTGGGACTGAACTGGAGCAAATGCTTCATATTCTATTCTTCTAGAAAACGAACATTATCTAAATAATGCACAGCACTTTTCATTGACCGTGTTAAATGGATTGCACATCTTTTAAGAGCGTATGTTTTCCAAATAGCTCAGGCTAGTATCTCTCCCAGATATAAATTACAAAATCAAATTCTCTGATTTGACTTGTTTCTAAATTTGTCTTCCTTCTTACATAACGTGAGTCAAATCTGAACCATACTGAAAACTGTATAATGTCTTTCAAGTGGTATCTTTATTAATGTCAATACGTAAGCGTAAATTCGTAAGTGGTATTTCAGCAGCCTAGAATCTAATATCAATTGTTAGGATGTTCAGTGCTCTAAATAACTGTGAGCTCTGGTGATTGGCAAGATTGAACGCACATTTTAAAATAACATAGAGAAAGTTGACTAAACATTTAGCCATTATTCTTGAATCTTAAATAGTTTAATATTATCATATTGCCATGAAATGAACTGTTCTCAGAAATAAGAGGATCCAATTTTAGGATTTTAAGTTCAGAGATGTCCAGTGGTTCTTAACCAAAGCTAACAGCATCTCAAATAAAACCACCTAGCAATGTCTGTTATATTTCTGGTTGATGAAGTAGTTAGATGCGCTGGTGAGATGATATTAATAGTTTTTTATTTATTTATTTTCATTAAGTCTTTTGTACATAGATATAAATACATTTATGCCATTTTCAGTGTGTTGATTATTTGTACAAATTGGAGTGCTCACATCATACTAATCAACATAGCTTTCACCTCATTTACCCAATTATAGCCTTAGGACATTTGTGTTCTACACATGATAGATCCACCTTGTACTTGCAATGTGCTCCATAGGTGTGGTCCCCCTACTATCCCCTACCATCCCTCTTACCCCCTCCCCTCCCATCTTCCCCCCCTTCCTTCCTTCATGCTAGGCTGAAGTTGTGTTTCATTTTTCATATGCAAGTGTGAGTTATTATAAATTGGTTTCACAGTAGTACTGAGTACATTTGATACTTTTTTTTCCATTCCTGAGATACTTTACTAAGAAGAATGTTTTCCAGCTCCATCCATGTAAATATGAAAGAGGTAAAGTCTCCATTTTTTTTTACTGCTGCATAGCATTCCATGGTATACATATACCACAATTTATGTGGCACAATTGGTTAGCGCATGGTACTAACAGAGATAATAGTTTATATTTCAGGAGCATAGAAGGGAGAAGAGAACAGAAGTCCTAGTTAAATTTGAAATCCATATATCCCTGGGATGATGAATACGCAGGAGACTACAGTAATTCCAAACAGCCTCATTTTCACTGAACTTCTAAACATTTTT
This sequence comes from Loris lydekkerianus, assembly GCA_963574355.1. Classification (NCBI taxonomy): domain Eukaryota; kingdom Metazoa; phylum Chordata; class Mammalia; order Primates; family Lorisidae; genus Loris; species Loris lydekkerianus. The sequence continues at coordinate 8,033 of CAUYPK010019331.1, forward strand.
AAGAATGTTTTAATTTTTCACCTTTATAAAAGCAAAAGGTCTCCTATAAACAAAGGTCTTGAGAAAGCCCAAATGCAAACTCAGATACCACATTCTTGTGTTTAAAAGCTGCAGTGCAAGCAGCCCGGGTATTAGGTCATGTTTCCCCACCCTTGCTACTCTGGTGGCAACGCAGAGAAACCGCCATCAATCATCTCTCAGCTATATACAATTAATTTTATGTTCTGTACTTGTCTTCTTCTATGTTGTAATACTGTTTCTTTTTATATTTGATATTTGAGGTCACTCTTGGTTTGAGGTGAAATACCCAAGCTTAATATTAGAATATCACTGGTGATATTATAGTAACAAATTTTAATAACCAAATTCAGGGTCACTCTCTGCACAAGTTTTAAAATTAACTGTCAAAAACTGTCAAAGGAAAAATAACCTGTAACTCTCTAACCTTTTTGAATATAAGAAAATATTAAGTGGGTTTATTGCATAATTTCTTGAAGAATAAAACATTTCTACTATCACTGCATATTTTTCATGAAAATCTTATATTTCATTTATTATTACTTCAGAAATGGTTTCATACTTCATCAGAGTTTCTTACCGTTTAGCTGATTGGTAGTAAAACAGGAAAAAACCTTTTTAATAATTTTCAGAATAGCTATTCTTCCAGAAGGGAGTCTACGGATCCTAAATGCTTCCAAATCAGATGAGGGAAAGTATGTTTGCCGAGGGGAAAACATCTTTGGTTCCGCTGAACTTACAGCTTCAGTCTCTGTAAAAGGTAAGAAAATGTTTTACAAGCATAATTCATGGCCTTGTCAGAAAGAATAAATACAATCTGCATACCTGTGTGCGAGCCCGTACGTGTGTGCGAGCCCCTGCCTCTGTGTGTGTGTGTGTGCCCATATGGTGTGCATGCCCCTGGTGTGTGCGAGCCTGTACATGTGTGAGCCTGTACATGTGTGCATGCCCCTGTTCATAAAGTGCATGGCACAGGACAGGCACAGGACAGACACAGCCACTAAATGTCACTTTATACCAGTTAGGGAACCATAAAGGAAGGAAACCCTTATTGATAGAAATGTGACTATTTCACTTTGAACAAAATTTGTGAGCATTTTAACAATTCTTTCTGAAGTTGTATGTGGTATCTCAAACTTTAAAAATATGCCCATAGTCTATAAATATTTTTCCTCTACCAAAAATAACATTTAGTATCAGTCAGTAATATTCTCTTGTTTGCAGTTCAGCTGAGGGTTTGGGACAGAAAGGCAGGGCAGGAGGGAGGCAGGGTGTCCAGGGATGGACTGGGGCAGAGCTGCCCATTGAGGCCTGCATTATGGTAATTTTTTTATATAATAAATATTATTTATTGTGCTTATGCATTTTATTCATGTTCTAGTTCTAAGCTAATCTAGATTGTAAACCTGAAATATTTTTGAGACTTTGTGTCATTAAATTGTTTAGCAGAAAAATAAAGATATGTTAGGCAGCAAAAATCTCTTCAGGTATTTTTACAACTGAATTACATTCTTAATTTTTTTCCCTGTGCGTGTATTATATAGCAAATCACACTTTGCCCATAAAATATAAACGTGTTCATTGTTTGCTGTCTTTAGAAATAAAAATTTAATTAAAATGGCCAGCAGCACAGTTGATGTTTTAGAAAAGAGGCAAATACCAAGGGAAGAAAAGAACACGATTTTTAAAAATCTCCTCATTACGTCATGCATTCCTGGGACCCTTTCCAGCCTCCAGTCCTCCTTTCATTCCTTCTGCGTGCTAACCAGTCTTTCTATAATGAGGCAATGCTGGAGCCACAGGTTTTTCTTTTTTTAATAACAACAAAATTGTTTTTCTTTTTTAATTTTAAGTTAAATGGAATATTAAGTTACTCACAACATTCCAATCCCCACAAAATTTAAACTACCTTCTCCTGTGGTTGTCTGTTTTCTCTGATGAAGTCGGAACTAAAAACTCCATGTGCAATGTCTGGACTCTAGAATGTTCACATTGACAATGGTATTCCTGGGCTAGAATTGCCTGTTCTTCTCAGTAACCACATAGAAGGACATTAGTTCTTACCAGCCCTGACCAGTGGTTTGGCTTGGTGCCTCTTCGGAAGACAGGATCGCAGACAATACAGCTAGAATAGAAACATTAGGCTAATCGTTAATCATGGGGCCGAGACTCTTGAGATATCTACAACCAGGAATCTAATCAGGAAAAAGATAAAACTAAAAGATTGTCTCCGTCACCTCCCCACTATATTGAAAACACAGCATATTGTCGTAATTTAATCACTAACTTAAATCACCTTTAGATGTAGGCAGAGCCTTTAGTAGCCTTTACTGGCTCAAAGTTGCTCAAAATCCGGTAAAAATGTGTCTGGTTTAAAAACTTAACTGAATCATTAAGTAGTTAAATGTGAACATTGTTTCCACAAAGGACATTTCCATCCAATATTTTTGCCTTTCTTTTTACATCTCAAGTAAGCCATCCACAGTCTATCATATCAAAAGTGAAATTTTATACCTTTCTACCCCCTTTCTACCTATGAGAGGTTTTGTAGAATGTGCAGCATACAAGCCTGTGTCCTCAGCAGTAGTCTGTTTCCATCTTTGTTAAGACTGTAATTTGAGGCTGGATGCCCAGAGCTCAGGGGTTAGGGCACCAGCCACATGCTCCTGGACCTGGTGGGTTTGAACCCCTCCTGGGCCTGCTCAACAAAAAAAGTAGCTAGGTGTTGTGGAGGACAAAGAAAGTAGCTGGTGTTGTGGTGGGCACCTATAGTCCCAGCTACTTGGGAGGCTGAGGCAAGAGAATCGCTTGAGCCCAAGAGTTGGAGGTTGCTGTGAGCTGTGACATCACAGCACTCTAATGAGGGCAACAAAGTGAGACTCTGTCTCAATAAAAAAAAATAAAAAGACCATAATTTGAGGAAAAGAGGCTTCTTTAGATTATAGGCTTTAAGAGTGTGAATTCTACCTGAATTCTTCCTGCAGCTATAAGGAGCATTTTTTATTATAAAAATCATTTTATTTTACTTGACAATCCTGGCAAGTAGTCAGAAAGGCTGCAGCCTATTTTTTCTAATTTCCATCTACCAGAATGCCAAATGCTACTTCCAGTGACAGTGTCTCTCGTCCTTTTTGTTCAAGCTAACTTGACAGGAACAGGGACTCAAACATCCAAAGCCTAATAATTTTCTTAATAATAACTGATTTAATGATATGAAAAATCTGGCATATGTTATCTGGAGTAACTACCATGAGTATGGAAGGCAGGGAAACACAACGTGTTGGTTATGTTAATTAATGTGTTTTTATTTCTATAGAACCTACAAAGATAGAACTTACCCCGAAAAGAACAGAGCTAACGGTGGGAGAAAGCATCGTTCTTAGTTGCAAAGCAATTCACGATTCGAGTTTGGATGTCACTTTCTACTGGACGCTGAAAGGACAACCTATTGATTTTGAGAAAGAAGGTGGACATTTTGAAAACATCAGGGCCGTAAGTGAATACACTTTTATTTTTTTGTGTAATGATAATTTTAGAAATTTTGACTCAAATGTAAAAATTCTGATCTATGATACGCTAAGCAAAAATAGGAAAAAAGTCCATGTGATACACAATTACTTTCCTCAATGGTTTTATGTTACGTCAAACTGAAAAAAGGGACAAAGTAGTTATTTTAAAACTCTGGGTAATAAATTAAAACTACTGCATCATGAGATCATATTTCTTTGCCACTTTTATTCATTCGATTAGTATTATCCAATTTACACAATACTACTCAAAAGTCAAGTTACTGCATGAAGTGGCTATTGCATTATTCAAGGCATTGCTATAATAAATAAATGAAATAAGTCTGTCCTACTCCTCAAGAAACAGTAATTTTTGGAGATTCTTTAATTTATCACAAGCTACAGAGTTAAATATGCATAAATGCTCATCAGCCTTGAGTCAGCATTCACAGACACTCCTTTCTTGTCTCCACATCTTTTCTTTTCAGTATCTTCCTTTATATTATGTATCTACAGGGCAATCAACCAAATGGAGTGGGAAACCTTTTGAACCAAGTTCTGTAGAACAATTACAGCGTCTTAACTCTGTAAAGACGTGCACAAGGCCCTCTACCCTCGCTGGCTTGTTTAAAATGTAAAGGAGTAACATGATGGACAGAGGGAGAAAGAGAAAGACAGGTGGAACTGAGGTGGCAGAAAAAGGGGTATTTGGGCTGGAATCATCCTTCTATATCAGCTAAAGAGATAAATCCAAACGCAATTTTTGCCTACCAATTGAATTTAAAATGCTGTCACATACTTATTAATATCAGTTTATTCTTCTCTAAACATTTTGAGAAGCATTGGAAAAAACACAGCCATAGTGAGTCCAAACACTTAAACGATGAGTCGGATTTTTATTTTGAAGTTTATGTGATACAAGGGGAAAAAGACCTGAATCCAAAACCAAAAATTCACTGGGTCAAGATTCAGGTCAACCCCCGCATGGCTGAGTAACATACAGCTAGCCACTTGATTTGCCTGGGCATTAATATCATAAAGAAAAAAAGTGAAAAAGTTGGATCAGATAACCTCTAAGATACCTCCTCACTTTAGAATTTGATAAATTTCTATGAGCATAAGATTAAAGATGAGTCTTCTTTGTTGGATTTGCCAATCAAACACTTTCTTCCAAATTATTCTTTTCATCTTGATTCATTTTGAAATGAATAGGAAAGACTACATAAATAAGAAACAGCAAGTACATTGTTCACCATCTCATTAAAAAAATTATTTTGATTCATAATGGCTAAGGTATATTCAAAATACTTAGATCATGTTAAATTAAACTCATTTCTTCTGTCTTGTGTTTTTCCTCCTTCCTTTACCTTTGGTTGATAATTCCTTCCCATACATTTTATAACATGAGTGATGTAAAGCAGAGGCAGGAGAATATAATTTTTAAAAAAATCATCAAAATATATATCTCCATGGGATTGTCTGCAAATGCCCATTTTGAGTGAATAGACATATAATTTTTTTAAGTCTAAAAAGAATAAATGGATATTTTAAATAAGTTTCCCCCATCTTTATCTTTCTCTACTAACAGTAGAGAAAGTAAGATCGTGTTGAAATTAATATGAATTTTTTTTTTTTTTGCAATTTTTGGCCAGGGCTGGGTTTGAACCTGCCACCTCTGGCATATGGGGCCAGCGCCCTACTCCTTTGAGCCACAGGCACTGCCCTAATATGAATTCTTTTTTTTGTCTCTTAGACATCACCCCTTTGGAGTCATGTCATTCCTTTGTGTCAAGAAATACCTTTAATGTTTTCCATCAGGTTGGTGGTTAATACCACACGCTGCATCCCCCTCGGCATAGACGCTGTTCATGCCCCAAAAGTGCAGAATTTACCCGTTACTTCATACAATCTCAGAAAGTTACAAGCCATGTTAAAATGATAGGAGACAGTAATGCTAAACTCTAAGAGAACAACCAAGCAAATTCTTATACTAAGAAGTGAGAAAAACATTAGCTTTAGGTATAAAGCTAAAATATTATTTTAGCATATTTGCAAAAATTTGCAGAAATGTCTATGTACTTAAAAATATGTGGAAGCTTCAAAACCATAAAGTTTGAAGTCCAACTTCAACTATCACTTTTCTTTCAATTACCTTAAATACTGATTGGGTCCTGGCTGGCTTTGAGCACATCCACTGGCGAGAAAATCATGGCATGACAATGAAAAGGCAAAGGGGGAGCAAGAATAACACTCCATCTTTCTCCATGTGAAATATGTCTGGGAAATAACATGTTTTAGGAGGAAAAATGAAAACATTATAAAGGAGGGAGATTGTGGGGGCCCTCTGGGGTCATGAATACCTTCTGTTCAGAAGGCCGAGGGGAGACCAGGAGTTAGCGGAGCAGGAATAGGCTCAGAATAGAGCCAAGGGGATGACCTGAGGGCTGATCTCATGTCTCAGGGAACATTAGTGAAGGGACCTTAAGAGCCTGGCCTATCTCAATAGAGTAAAAAGGTGGATTGGAATTCAGAGACTAAGGCAGGAATAAAGTGCGCCTTTGATAGGAGAATGCTTTAGGGTTCTCCTGGGACAACGGAGGTAAATCAAAGGAGAAACATACCCATTGCACAGGGTAAAATAAATTAACCAAATCTCCAGGGAGAAAGAAAGAGATGCCAGTGGTGTTCATGTTTAACATCTTGACATAATGACCTTTGTTATTTATCTATTAATTGTATGTGCTGGTATCCTTATACACCAGCCATCTACAGTTTATAGACAAAGCCGTAGTCAAGTTTTATACATAGTGTATATGACATCTAAAGACAATGCTTACCGTCATGGTCTAAATACACTATTGCTTTGGGGCTGCATTTCAAGAGAGTAAATAAACATCTAATCACATTAAGTTAAAAAATAACAGTACTGCTTTAAAATTTAAATTAAAGCATCTTTAATGAAAATGCTTCTACTATTTGTCTTGCCCTCTTTCCTTAGGCCATTTTCACAAACCCCACAGTTTGACTAGTTTGGAGTGAATCCATTACTGAAGTCACAATGAAACAAGCCAAGCCATCAGTCCATAGAAGTCTGACCCAATTCATTCAAATCACTGCTTGGGCAAATTGTATTAATAAAATGGATGTGGCAAATAGCGAGACTATTCTTACGATTTTAGTTCAATTGAGTTCTACAAGCTAAGTGTTTTGGGGATCCAAACAGGACAAGGCCCTTCACCTCTAAGAGAGCACAGCTGAAGGGGAAAACCTGCAGGGTGGGCGGGTGATCTGCCACAGCAGAACTGTCACCAGAGTACTCTGTATGTGCAGCTGGCACAAGGTGCCGGTATTGAAAATGGACCTGGATAAGTTAGATTTTTCCAGGTACCTAGAAGAAATTGCATTTCAGACAGAGGGAATAAAGTCAGAAGAGTTAGTATGTATCTCAGGAACACCCAGGAAGCAGTGGTCTGCACGGCAGAGAGAGGGTGCACAGCAGACAAGAAGCCAATATTTATTGAATAAATTTAAAGGAAGGCAGCAGAATCTTCATTGCAAAAGGCACTGATTTTTTAGGAAAATGTGGTTCAGATTTGCTCCTTAGGCAGAGAATTCTGACAGCTATGTAGAGCAGAGACTGGAAAGTTTATAGTGGATTTTACATGTGGTCTAGATTCGTTAAGCAGAGGTTACAGTAAAGAGCCATTATGAGTTTTGACCTTAAATAACCATCCTGTTATCAAATAAAAGCGCTGGCAATTGTGTTTGACACAATTGTTTATGTTGGTCAGAGGTCTGCAAGAGCCTCTTGCTCTTATCAGAATGTCTCAGTAGCTCCTGAACGCTGTCTCGTGGCCCAAACCTCAGTCTGATGAGGACTGTGGTGAGCCATTGTTTTCCAGTGACTTGAAATCCTCTAATTATCATGTGGTACATAAGCAAGTTTCAGTCCTTATAAAGCATAATGAACTGTTATACTGAATATCATGGTAGCCTGCAATTGGGTAGGTTTTTGGAAGAGAAAAAGAAATCTCACATATTTATCATAAGGATGGTCTGCTAGACCCCTTTCCCGTTTCCACTGTGAATTCCCATTCTGAACTTGCTAGATTGCAGCTGAAGGGGCGACGGAGCCACAGAGACATGTAGGTTTTCCATTTTCGGGCCCCTTCACGTTACCCCTATTGTCATCTCACCACAATATGTGCAGGAAGGCAGGGTGAGGAATTTGACCCCAGTTTTAGGTAAGGAAATTTGAAGAATAAGCCTTTTCCAAACCACGTGAATACTAAGTTGGAGTAAAAGATTGAAAACCATGTGATTTATAAACTGCATTATGTCAACTCTCCTTTCTAAAGCTTGCCACCTTCCAATCCATTGACCATCTACGATGTGTTCAGTCCTATCTATAAACTGCAGTAACAATGAAAGAAAGATTCATTTACAGTCTTCAGTAATTTTAAGATTGATAAAGGTATATTAAGTAATTCAAGAAAAATATGGCCATAAAAAACAATTACTAAGTCTTTAAATCATAGCTGAATATAATTGAAGGTCAGAAAAGAGATTAAGGTAACTGTGTTGTCACTGGGGAGGAAAGGAAGATAAGGAATTAATCGAGTAACTACTGAGAGCCATGCAGTGAGCTAAAAATACATTCACACCACACATACTCACATACACACACTCATATACACACATACACATACCCACACACACACCCATACATATACCACACACACCCCACACAGACCTACACATATACACACATACATGCAAACACACACACAACGACTGGTTGATTCCCCATAATAATGATACAAAGTATATTTTTGGAGGATAACACTTGGCCTGGCCCTGATCTCCGAGGGTAGAATTAGGATATCTAAGATGAGAAAAGTGATTGTATCTCAGGACTGTGAGGGGTCTTAGGGAGTGCTGAGTTTGTCCTGGGCTGATGTACAGCTTCTCATGGAGTGTCACCGGCATATGTGTTGACCTGCTCGGTGACAAGGATCTTGGGCTTGTCGGAAGACATCCGTTCCATCAAATCTGAATGTCAGAAAGTTGGAAAGTAGGAGTAATTATGATAACCTACATTCCACGCACAGCAATCATAAAAACAAATGTCTTATTCATACCCATGGTTCTTTGTAGTATTAGGTAAAAAGAAGGCAATGTGAGCCCTTCACGCCTTGAGAGTTTTTTTTTTTTTTATTATTAAATCATAGCTGTGTACATTAATGCGATCATGGGAAATCATACACTGGTTTTATAGACCATTTGACACATTTTCATCACACTGGTTAATATAGCCTTCCTGGACTTTTTCTTAGTTATTGTGTTAAGACATTTACATTCTACATTTACTAGGCTTCACATATACCCTTGTAAGATGCACCACAGGTGTAATCCCACCAAAGAAGCTTGAGTCTACATCAGGGTTCCTATTACAGAGACTTCTCTTTCTAGTTTATCTTCCTCAGAATTAGCTTCTGTTTCCTAAGAAGCAAAGGTCTCAGAATAGGACACAGCAGGTGCTCAGCTCCAACTTATCTTTCCCGATTGATAACATCTATGGTGTAAACAGTAAGAAGCCAGTGGCAATATGGCGGTTCCCTTAGGCCAGAGCCCTGAGGCCTGGAGCACTGGCCGCACCCCCTCATCACATCTGCAGCACAGGTCCTGGTGCTACTCCGCCACTGAGCAGAAAGTTTAGGAAAGGGTAGGACTCAGCAGGTCTGAGAAAGGCTGGCTTTCTCTGACTCATTCTATTCTCTGGTAATGTTTGTACTTCCAAGTCATGCGGCCTCCAGGACTCTGAGCCTCTCTCGCTCCCTGCCTGGTAAAGCCTTTCCCCGCAGTCCAGCTGTTTGTCTTACTCTGAAGCCTGGAGCGCAGTGATCCACCAACACTCTGTGTCCTTTGCTATAGTCTCCTGACTGCCATGTGTTTGCTATGTAACAGTTTCCTCTGAATATTTTAAGTAGTTTAACCAACGAAGTCATGTTTGTAGCTTGAATAGCACAGACTGATGAAGTAACCACCAGCAAACCTTAGAGGCTGGCGTGGAGAAAGGGTCCCTTCAAAAGCCTTAGGATGTTTTAAACCATCCCAGTAAAGAATAACATATCCATTCTCCTAACTTGTCTGTGCCCAAACACATACCTTCACCCACTGTGTTCTGAAAGTCAAAATCATTCCCATAGCAAATAAAAATGTCCACCTTTTCCTACTACGTGCATACGTTTCATATAACCACATAAGTATGGACAAATATGCCATTTAACTCTGTCATTCTGTAACATTTTTTCGTATTTATGACATAAATTAAACTATGAGAACCCTGAAAGTAAGGGCTAGTTTGTCATTTTGTTTTTGAGCATTTTGCCCTAAGGATATCCATAAAATAGCCACCAAGTCAATGCCTGTCAAATTAAAAAATAAGAAATAAAACCTTGACATAAAGTGTTTTTTCAGTTTATCCAATTAATATAGTATTTCAGTTTTAATATAATTAAAACCTGTCATTGTTTTGCAGAATATTTTCTTGCTTTTTTACATTTCACACAAAATTGGAATTTCACGTTAGCTGTTTGGAATTGAAGACCATAAGTTTACTAGACTAAGATGAAGACGGTCTATTGATGGGAGACTCTTTCTTAATTCCTGTGTGTATAATCTGTGGACCACAATACAGTCAGGTGCACATCTGGGAAGGAACATCATCCTGACTATCTACTTCCATTGCACTCTCACCACAAAGTTTTCTGACAAAGCTAAATATGAAGTGTTCCTCTTCATATTGTGTAGGTTGTCAAAATTAGTAAAGTGGGTAATGCCTCAAAATGATCATATATCTAGAGATGGGCTCAGCCACCTAATTCCTGGGCTTCACTGCATTTAAATAGAGTCTACCAAAACAAACCTTCTGGATCTGGTATTACAGTAGTGACACAACATTTTCTCTAACTTAGAGTCTTGGTTCTGATAGCTGCTTTATCTCTGTGACAGATTTTTATAGCATTACGTGTGATCTGAGGAGTTACTAGTATCCCCGCACTATTGTTTTGGTGCAGAACAGAAGTTCTGTGTTCTTTTTGTTATGGTGGTTACTGTTGTTTTAAAGGGAAAATAGAGCTTTATCATAGAGAAAGGCAATTTCAGTTGTGGGCCGTGCTCAGAAAAATCAGATCAATACTGACTTTGGGTTCGGTGATCTCAGAGGGTATAAAAATACCATGCTTCCCAGAGCCAGTGGGATACTTCAGATTATCAGACTGGGAAAGTGAAGAATGAGAAGTAGAAAACACTCCTTACCACTTAGCAGAATTTCTTCTCTTAGATCGTAAACTCCAGAAATTAAATATGCTTGTAGCTCACTAACTCCAGAAATTAAGAAACGCTCCCATGTATCTGGGACTCCATGTGTTCTCTCGTTCGGAAGTTCTGTTTTCCTCTAATGCTGTTTTTCCACTTCATCCATGTATGACTCAGATTGAATGTCTATAGTCCTTTATTTTCTTTAGGTTTACTAGTTTTAATCCAATCAGAGGATGCACTTACCTGGAATGAAATGTCTGTGTCTTTGGAAAAGAGACCATGAGTAGGCCCCAGGTGGTTGTTACAATTGCTGTTATTGTTCACCTGGACCATAAAGTCTGATTTATTTTATTGATATTTATTAAATCAAATTATCACCTAACTCTAAGTCACTCTTAATAATGAATTACTTACTTAGAAGTATTCGTCTTTCTAATAAGCATAACAAATTTTAATGCAAATTTTTATTAATTCTCCTGTAATTACACATTGAAGAGCAACCAATGGATCTTGACTCTAGAACTATTTTCCCTTCCCAATCAGACAAAAATTTAAGTTATGAGACAGCAAAAATCTTTATGAATTATACATGTCCTATAAACAGTTCAGAATGAATGAATAAACAAATAAGTACATAACATAAAATCTACTCTTGGTAAGACTATCACTTTCTACTTGTGTCAAATGTCCAAGTCAAGTTACTGGAATAAGTGCCTAAACTATCATCGGAGCCCAATATTTATCTCATCTTAGTACTTCAATTTTGCACATAATCAGTGCTTGGTTTTACTTTCATTTCTTAAGAGACTGTTACGAATCTTAATAACTTTTAAAAATATTTTATCTTCCCCTTGTTTTCTTTTACCTCTCTTCCTTTCACTGTTCATATTGATTTTTGAGCCTATTCAAATAATTGAATTAGGAAGGACAGCTAATGTCTATTTTAAGTGAAGATACCTTAGGCCAGTGTGGCCCATGATTTGCAACTGGTATCTCCCACTGGAGCTGCCTTGTACTGAAGTGAGTTGTCTGGCCCAAGCTGTGCTCCACCCCTTCCCCCCTCCCTCCCACCACCAACATCCCCCACCCCACCCCCACCCCCGCAGTGCATAGAGAGGATTAGTACATAGAGGTGATTGTAACTGCCCAGGCCCCTTGCCCCAAAGCAAGAAAACCCTCCAGGCTCATCTCAGCTTCAGAGCTCCCTGTGAGACTGACTGAGACCCTTGTGATTACATCACAGTTAAACATCCCCATGCCCAATTGTACTTTCTTCATTTCCTCCCAAGTATTGATCCCAATGGCACACCCCAACGGAGCTGCCATCTCAGGGTCTGTTTCTCTATGCCCAAGACAACCATAAGGACATCACTGAGCAAATGCTGGAAATCAATGTAAGTAATAATAGCAAAGCAATTAACAGCTTTCGTCTGCTGAATGCCTAGTAGATGTCTGGCAATGGGCCAGCTAGACTTTTCAAAACGACGATTCATTTACTTGCCTTTAATACCCTGTGGTGTACAAATTGTGTTGTTGTCGTCATTATTGTTTTTTTTTTTTTTGAAAAAAGAAAGAAAAGGAATTTAGAAAGATAAACAACTTTCCCAAACTAAAACAACAGCTGCACGCAAGCATTAATCAAACTAACACTTTTATCAAATCTAGAGCCGATCTAGAATGATTTACCAGATAACATTTTAAATTTCCTAAACTGAGTTAACTTAACATTAACTTACACCACCTGGTAATAATGTAGATAAATAGCCTTCATCCATTTTAGAATTTGTGAGTCACTTATTTTCATTACTGGCAAGGTTTTCATGTGTTCATCCAAATCCACTCATTCCTATGGAGCTTATACTATGAATATATGGCGACATTTATGCTATATGAGGTCTTAGTTTCTTTTATTTGTGTTATTTATTATCATGAACAGTCTCTGACCCTTTCTCAAAAATATGTTTATGCATGTATATGTATATATGCATATGCATATAAATACATATATATTTAAAAGCATCCCTACAAGTCAGACTCGTAAAAGTTTAATCATTTTGGAATGAATTCAAGTGATTTAATTGTCCGATTAAGACCCATGCTAAATTAAATGAATTGCATTTTGCATACTGAAAGGAGCCTCAACCCTTCCTTTCTCAAATGTGTTATTGCATTGGATTTCTACAACATTGTGAGTCGGGTAAGTTGTATATAAATAAGAAAACTGAGCCCCAGGAAAGAAGAGGCTAAGATGCCTCACTGTCAAGTGCTTTTACAACACGGCCACCATTAACACTTGGATTTCACTGAGCTTAAAACTTTCCCGCCATGAATGATCCTCCACCAGGGTTTGCTGTTTTAAAGCACAGATAGAAAGAACTAAAACTGGCTGTAATTCTTCACGGTGGCTTTTCAAAAACCGACGACATAAAGACTGTGTTTCCACTCTGCAGTGGTTATACCTTTTTAGCTGGGCGACTGGGCCTATTTTTACTATACTTGATCAATATTAAAACATTAAAATTATATGTTCAGTAAGATAAAATCATAAAATTGTTTAAAATTCTCCCATCAAAGTTACTGAGAATGAATTGAAAAACATGTTAAAATATCCCACTAGGCTCGCCTCTTCAGATGTTCTGTGGGTGTGTTTTCCCATTAATTAAAGCTCACTCTTCTGGCTGCTGCAATTGTTTTATTTTATGGTGTGTGAACCCGTTTTTATCAACTTCCCTTTTTAGGTTTTTTAAGTTTTCTGAAAATGGACATAAGATGTAAGAAGTTACATTGCTTTTGCAGCTGAAGTTCAGGCAGAAAATACAGAGCACAAGGGCCTTTCTTCGTAAAACATGCTCAGTGTCCAGAGTTGGGGCATTCGATGGACTTCTGGGCATTGTTGGTTTCATGTTCATTTTGGGCCACCAAACCCTGATTTTCAAGTCGCAGAGCTGGAAGCGTCTCAGCTTCTCCCCTTTCCCTCACCCTCATAATCCAGTACATTTTCAGAGTCTGCTCATTTCTTCTTGAATCTGGGGATTCCTTTTCCCCATTCCTAGCGTCAAAGCCCTACTCACAGCACCTATTTCCAGGGCCATCATCTCACCACCTTTTGAATTGCAATCAAAATCAAAATTGTTATGATATTCTAATAAGCCAATTGCTTCATACCGCACCTGCCCATCTCAGATAACTACATGAACACAAACGCACACACACAGTCCTCATGCTGATCTAACTCTGCCTCACATTTCAAACTTTATCTTCTGTCACCCCTTGTTCTTTATTTTACACTAAAGCATAATAATTCTCTGAAAATATCATGTTCTCCCATATGGATCCATTGCCAAAAATACTCTTCCCAGACTTGTACGAGTGAGCTGTGCACACTCCATTTTCCTCAAAACTTAGCTTGAATCCCTTCCCCAGGGCTTCTGCTATGCCCTACGCAGCCCTCCACCAGGACAAGCAGCAAACTTTGCTGTAAACATTTGCTCTATTCTTTCTCTTCTAGCCTTTATATTTCTGGAAGTTAGGAACATGTTTATTTCCTAAACTTAACATAGTACATGGTACACATTAAAGACTAAATAAATATTTGTAGTTACTGAAGGAATCTGGAGAGGTAGGAACTAAAAACTCACCATTAAAGAGTAGGTCACCAAGAATAAACATTGACCATAATGGCCACATTTAAAAAAAAATTTAGTTAATAGAGAAAAGTTTGTAACTTTTGGTAGCTTAACAAATATAGAGGGTGTCAGTGATCAACACTTTGTTCATTTTATTTCACCTGAAAATTTAAATATTTTTAATGTTGTCCTGAAAATAAGTGTTTTCTGTGGAAATAATCATCACAGGAGATCCTAATTAAGGAGAAAATTTCAATGGGATCTAGTTATCAGGTTGAAGAAATGCTGATGTATTTCGTAAGCTTTATGTGATTTTAAAGAGAATGCCCTACATATCCCTCTGTATCCAGGGATATAATTTAACCAGCAGAGTGATGAAATGAATAATATAATAAGGCCCTTAATACTAGAATTTTACATTGCAGGAATAACATATAAAAGAGTATTTTTTTCTTTTCAGCTTTTGAAAGCCTTGTTAAATAAAAGACTGTCCCTATTATATAATTCCACATAAAGGTTAGGCTTTTTATAAGCAAACATGGTTCAGTTTTACATTTTTAAATGCCATTGGTATGTAAGTATTATGTTTTAGATCGACTCTTATATCATTTCCCAAAGTGATTTTCAAAGAGGTAGAATTTTGAGAGGCCATTATTTCCAAGACATCTTTGAAATTTTACCTTTGTTTTGCAATTTCTCTTTCTGTATCTGTTTTGTATTAAATTCTAAAGGGTACCTAAGAATTATGATATATTTAGCCTTCAGCTTTTCAAAATCCCCTAGTTTCTTTCAAGGACTATTTTTTATCACATTATAATATAAAATTGAACTTTAGCAGTCTAGAATTAATAACTCGGTAGGTAGCATCGCAAAGATGTTTTCTCTCTCCGAAAGGAGGAAGAGGAAATTTTAGAAATGGCTATTTAACTATTATTTGCTTTCTTTCTTAATTTAGTGTCCATTATACAAAAGAAGTGGAAAAGATCAGCTTAGAGAATTTGAGGAGCATGACACCATTGTCTTTCATGAATAATGGATGGCTCCATGGAGTATTTATTAGTGTACAAAACCACTGCCCCTTTGTACCTTGAGTTCTGTATCCCCAGATTCAACCAACTGTGGGTCTAAAATATTTGGAAAATAAAAAAATAGCAATGCAACAGTAAAAATAACAGAAATATAAAACTATGAAGTTTAGCACCTATTTCCATGTAATTTATATGGTATTAAGTATTATAACTAATCTAGAGACTGTTTGAAGGATGTAGGAAGATATGAGTGGATTATGTACAAATACCAGGCCATTTTCTACAAGGCACTTGAGCATTCATGCACTTTGTTAATGCCTCCTAGAACAAATCTTTCATGGATACAGAGAGATGATTGTATGTGAATCCTGATTTTATCTCAGTTCCATAAAAATTAACTGTGCACCCATACATCAGCCATTGGTCTAAGGGATGAGGGTTCTATAGTGATTGATAACCAGCATCCTCTGGGAGACACATGAACACAACTACAACAAAGCACTGCCTTTAGGGATCACGTGGTCTTTCAAGGGAACAGACACGTAAACAGATACACAGCAGGTGCAATCCAAGGAGTGTATTGAGGGAGCTCAGTCATCCGACTTCCTAAACAAGTAACACCAGAGCCCATTCTCATAGGGGAATGAGGAGTTCTGCAGGTAAAGCAGAGAGGGGTAGTAGAAAAGAAAAGGATACTGCAGGTAGAAGCAGAGACGATGAAAATATGAGCTATAATGAGATTTGTCTACTAAATTCCAGTAACAAGCAATGATCTTCTTGTTAAAGCAAATTTCATTTGATCTATTATAATAGTAATTCTTTGTTAAAGATGGTTTCCCATATCACCTATGAAGTGGAGTAAATGGCCATGATTATTCTTGATTTCAGTTATAATTAGCCTAAGGAAAGCTGCCAGATTTTTCCAAATTTAATCCAGGGATAAAGTCTATGTTGCTTAGGATTAGTTCATGTGTTTTACATAAATTTTCATGTTGCTTAAAGCTTTCCACAAGATATATAAAATAGAAATTAACTACGACTACAATGTTAAGATTTCATTTTTAGGGTCATTGAGATAATTCCCTGATCACTGATTTTTTTTTTTTTTTTCAAGAAGCCGTGTGTTATTCTAGAGACAGTTCCAGAAATACAACACAGTTAAGACAAACAGGGGTCGAGATCAGAATATCTGCTTCCTTCCACAGCTATTTCCTTACTACACTATCCATTATTTGAGAACAGAGAGCACATCTATCTTGCTCAGCTTTGCCTGTAGTTAACATCATGCCAGGCAGATTTATTTGCTAAATAAAATAAATGTTAAAATACTTGTCAAATTAATTATTATATTAAAAATAGAATTTCACATCTTTATGGAGGGCATTTTCTCATTTTCTTACTTGTGCTAAACTTCCTCTCACACACAAAAAATAATACCAATATCAATAAAAATTCAAGATTTTTATTTACTTTACAAACAATTATTACCTGTGATATGTATATCCCAAACCAGAGCAGGGAATAAATGGCTGAGTGAGGCAGGCCTCTCCCGTTACTTAGAGCTTTCAGTGTAGTTAGCAGGTAGAACTTTAACTATGTAATGTGATAAGCTTTCTAGTATTAAGACATTATACTGACGGGTGAAATAATCTCCGGAGGAGAAATGTGCATTATTAACCAGGTGTGTCATTAACCCAAAGACTTGTTCTCAGATTTAATGTTCAATTGCATTCAACTAAGATCATTACTAAAAGTTGTTCAACCAAACAGGTATAAGGTAAGTTAATAATCTGACTGATACTTAAATTACCTAAAAACCAAGCATTTCTCTTTATATCCATTACATGTTCTATAAACCCAAAAGAATTTTGGAAGCAAAATTCGCTAAAATAATTTAGAATATTTTAACTCTGAAGACACAGCATTGCACTGAATGGTTCTAGGACTACATACATATCAAGAAGGCTGACGCTGTAAAATATGGTGCTTTATCCTTTTCAACTTCTGATAACCCCATAAATAAATATAGCATATGGATAAATCTTAAGTACTTATTAAATATAGTGGTAATGTCTCCTAAAGGTATGTTTGAAACCAGAAATCTATTTATTATTTAAATAGTAAGGAATAATGAAACTTCCACTTGCCCCAAAGTAAGCATCTCTGCGGCAAGCTTTGGTGACTGTGCTCATCACATCGATAGTTATTCTTACTTTTCGTATTTGTACAGAGGTATGGGTACATACAACATTTATTGCAATATAACGCATAGTTATCAAGTCACCGTATTATGGTGTCAGTTACCTGAATACAATGTATTTTTTAACTAGCCTCACCCTCCTCTGCTATGAAGCATTGAATCTGTTGGTTCTCACTAGCTGTGAGTTTGTGCCTTTCACTCACTTCCTTCCCCCCCTCACCCTTCTTGGTGTATTATTTATCATCCCATTCTCTGCTTCCAGCAGATCAAAGTTTTTAGCTCTCGCCTCTCAGTAAAGGAGACAGTTGTCTCTTTGTGCTTGGCTTAATTCACTTAAGAAAATGATCTTCATCTCCAGCTCCATTCACACCGCTGCATGCAATATGATTTCCTTTTATTTACGGCTGAGTAGTATTCCTTTATGCACGTACACAGCACACTTTTCTTACCCACTCACCTATTGATGGGCCTTTAGCTTGGTTCCATATCTTTGCAATTGTGATGCAATAACTGTGTGAATCTAGGGATACCTTTGATGTGTTTATTTCTGTTCCTTTGGGTAGGCCCCCAGTACCAATATTGCTGGATGGGATGGTAATTTTATTTTTAGTGTCTTTGAGAAATCTTCATATTGTATTCCATGGTAGTTGCACTAGCTTATTTCCCACTGATAGTGTATAAGCATTCTCTTTCCTCCACATTCTTGCCAATATCTATTATTTTTGTCATTTTATTTTTTATTTTATTTATTTATTTATTTATTTATTTTTATGTATCATTAAATCATAACTGTGCATTAATGCAATCATGGGGCACCATACACTGGTTTTATAGACCATTTGACATATTTTCATCACACTGGTTAACATAGCCTTCCTGGAATTTTCTTAGTTATTATGTTGAGACATTCACATTCTACATTTAGTAAGTTTCACATGTACCCTTGTAAGACGCACCATAGGTATTTTTTGTCATTTTAATAACAGCTATTCTGACTGGACTATTAGGATATCTCATTGATTTTCATTTCTTTGATTATTTGTGATATTGAACTTTTTTTTCATATATCAGATGGCCATTTATGTGTCTTCTTTTGAGACAAGAACTTATATCATTCTTTCCTGGTGCTAAGAAAATTGATAGCCACAGATAGAAGTATCTCTGACCATATACAAAAATCAGCTCAAGATGGATTAAGAACTTAAATTTAATACCCAAAATTATAAAAATGCTAGAAAAAAAACGTAGGGAAAACTCTTCCAGATACTGACCTAAGCAAAGAATTCATGGCATACAATAAAACAAAAATAGAAAAATGGCACTTAAACTAAAAACTTCTACACAGCAAAAGAAATAGTCAATAGAATGAAATGAAGAGAAGAGATGGTCTCTTGAGTGTGACAGAAAATATTCTTCTGAGCAGGGACTAATATCCAGAATATAAAAGGAACTCAAACAACTCAATAGGAAAACAACAAATAATCCCATTAAAAAGTGAACAAAGGATGTGAATAGGCATGAGTAATTATTATAACAGTTCCCTGCAGTTGTAATGATCCTAGTGTTTAAAATAACTTTAACTGTTATTAAAGAGTCAAGTGTTTCACTGTGATATATCAGTATCAAATGATTCCATTTGCTTCTAAGAATAATCAAGCAGGAAAAATCAAGGATTTTTTTTCTAGCTAACATTTTTGGTGCTTGCCCACATTTTTTTTAACCACACTTATTCTCATACCACAATTCTGACTGGAATAATTCATCAGTCTCTCTCATTTTTAGATTTTTATGTACTAAGATTCAAATATCTTTAGAGCGGAAAAAGCTTTATTTATCAATAAATACCTTTTGCACATCTCCTCTAAGGAGGTGAGTAAGTAAGGAAGAAAGAGTGTAAGACATAATTATTCTAAATATATAGACATGAGAATTAAACATAGTCTGTATCAGTGAGTTTTTGCTACCAAAGAAACCTTGCAAAAATGCATTTAAAAAAAAAAACATTTATTTAGTTTATGACTGTATGGGTAGGCAATTTGGGTTGGACTCAGCTGGAGCTCAGCTACTGGTCTCAGCAAGACTCACTCATGCATTTGTAATCAGCTACGAGGCAGTTATTGTGGGGTCAGCTGGCTGTTGGTGGGAGCTACAGGAGCAGGTGGGCCGCCTGCTTCCCATCATCCATCCACGAGGCTAACCCAGGCTTGCTCACATGATCTCAAACACCTAAGGTCCAAGAACAGACCTACTAAGACCTCTTTGCTATCATTTCTGCCACATTTTATTGGTTAAAACAAGTCATAAGGGCAAACACATGAGAATCAGAAGGCAAAGGAACAGACTTCATCTCTTGTTGGGAGGAACTGAAAAACATTGCTTCCATTTTGCCATGCACCACCATCTGTCCTCCGACCACAATTTTTACATTTCTCCAATTTGCAATATTCATCTCCAGATCCACAGGATCATAGCTCCAAATTTCTCTTTCAGTTAGATTTTGCTGCAAAACAAACGCCCTCAAATTTATGACCAAATTCTATGAGTCAATAATATGAGCCGGATTCCGCTGAGTAATTTTTCTGCTGGTCTCAATTGGGCTCTTTAACACATCTACATCGTCAGCTATCAAGTCAACTGAGAGCAGAGTGGGGGAAGGGACATCTAGGAGAGCTTGTCTCTGCTCTAAGTGGTCTCGAACCACATAGGAGGCTAGCCCAAGCTGTGTCAAATGGTTGTCACGGGGTTCCAAAATATATTGCAATGTGTATATTGCAATGCACATTGCAAATGTCCAATCCGTGTTTGGCAGTATCTCATTGACCAGTGCAAGTCACTTAGAGAAACACACACTCAAGGTTACCTAAGGGTGTGGATCCAGAAAGACATGAGAAAATTAGGGATCATTAATGCAACAGTCTACCACACTGCCTAAACCCTTAATTATCAGAACCAACTGAACCTTAACTTTAGTTACAAGTATCACTTTTAAACTAAACTAAACTCAAGATTATATGCGTTGTGTTAGGTGGAATGGGGGATCAGGCCTAATTATTGCATGACTCTGAAATTTAACATATGCTGCCACCATCACTATAAACTAGGTCAAGTATTCTGACTAAATTTAACAATCACCATCTTTTTTTGTTGTTGTTGAGACAGAGTCTCACTCTGTCACTCTGGATAGAGTGCCATGGTGTCAGAGATCACAGAAATCTCAAACTCTTAGCCTTGAGCAATCCTCTTGCCTCAGCCTCTGAGTAGCTAGGACTAGAAGCACCTGCCACTACATCTTGCTAGTTTTTCTAATTTTATTTTTTTAGTAGCGTTAGAGTCTTAATGTTGCTTGGGCTGGTCTTGAGCTCCTGAGCACAAGCTATCCACTTTCCTTGGCCTCCCAGAGCTATCTAAATTGACTCTTTTTATTGAATGAAGTTAGAGAAAGCACTTAGTTTGGTTATACAACCATTTTTCCATGTTATGTAGTTTTTGTTCTCTTTAAAAAATTTAATCATTGTACTTCTTAATACAAAATCAGCAGCAATTAGACAGAAATTAACATGCAAACACAAGTTTTTAATTAAAAAATAAATAGGCTTAATTGTTTAGTCACAAAAATAAAAATCTAAAGACAGATATAATATTTGCTACCTTAGCTGGTTCCTAAATAATAACCCATTTTAGATGTCACTTCACAGAATGGTTCTAGTAATAGTTGCATTTCAGCTAAAATTTGGATAGGAAAAAAAGCCTGCATATTTATTAATGAACTACTCCAGAAAGACTATGGTTAAATCAAAACTAAACGTGAAATATACCAGCTATTCCATGCTCACCATGAATTCCTAGGCTCTCCTAGCCAAAATGTTCCAGCAGGTTTTCATTAATGAAAAAGGGTATCGTTATTTTTCATTATTTGTATTATCATTGCTTTTGTTGGAGCATTAACTGTTGGATAGAATGAAAATATTTATTAAATGGTTCACAATCTAGATTTAAGGGTTTATGATATAAAGCTGTTATAATGGTGAAGTAATCTAAGGAAAATAGTTGAAGTTAAAAATATCCTAATTTGGGTGGTGCCTGTGGCTCAAGGAGTAGGGTGCCAGCCTCATATATGGGATGTGGTGGGTTCAAGCCCCATCCCTTCCAAAACTGCAAAAAAAAAAAAAAAAAAAAATACTCCTAATTCATATTTTTGACTCCTCTAATAAATCTGTTTCTTCTGAAACTTATTTATTTGGATCATTGTATCTGCAACTGTGGCTTTAAGGTAAAATAAAGGTGTGTAGATTATAGGAAGTAAATGTGTTCCTCAGGTAAATCTCAGACTTGATATTTAAAGATTTTTAAGAGTTTTCAAAATATATTTGAAGATATAAACAAATATGACTAATATATAGCGATTATGGCATTTGAGGCTTGACAAAGTTCATAATAATTATTGTTCACTTTAGGCAGTTTTGTTGAATTTCTTAGACTCAAGGGTGAAGTTTCCAACCCTGAACATAATTTCAGAAGTTAGTTTTCCACTAGGTGGACTTTAAGCTGTTAATACAAAAAATACCACGAATTCCATCAAGGTCTTTCAGGAAACTGTTCGAGAATATATATCAATATATATGATTATAATCTCAATACTTAAAACCAAAAGGATTTGGAAAATCCACTCAACTACGTAGCTTTATATACCAAATGAGAATTCAAGTACAGATTATATATTGGTCTTTTTGGAAACCCCAATGTGCAGCCAAGATAAATTTGAAGCAACATAACTAAATATTTCTAAGTACTTAACACATGTTTGACTGAGCAAAAAATAAAGACTAAGTCTTTAGTCAATGTGGGGCATCCCAGGAGCATAAAAGCTGTAACCAAATCTGAATGTCCATAGGGCAGTTGTGAAATGTCATTTCTGTGTCTAGGAGTTCTAGGCCAGCCACTGAAGTCTCATCTGGCATCAGAAGAAACTTTACATTTGTTACATCAGTAGTTATAGTTAATAGCAAGGTAACTTGATTTTGAGGTTTTGTAATTCAGTTTTCAGCATTTACACAAAAGATTGAGCAGATATGGAGACTAGATAACAGCAACAGAACTTTGCAGCAGCTTCCTCAGGGTTAACTGAGCCTTCCACAGAGAGACTTTAACAGAATGCATGACAAACAGCGTCAAGTGAAGATTAATCAAATGAAGCTATAGATTGCTAACATGCAACCATACCGCTAAATCAGATATTTAGCAGAAGAAACATGAAGACTTTTTTTAAACAGATGCCTCGGGAAGAGCATAAGTCACAGATGACAGATCATAGAGAGATTAAGTTCTAAAGGCCATCTGTAGTTACAAACAGAAGGCAGTCTTCACTTGGACACAATATAACAAGAGCTGCTGGTAAGGAATGGCTCATTTCAGCCACACACACTAATTATCTTACAATATTTGCAGTTGGTGGAAACACTGAGCTTGGAGCTTCTCCATGGTAACCGTATCTTTCAGTTCCAAATCAAATCAGTATATCATTTTTTTTTTTTTTTACCACAACTAAGGTAGATTTGTACATTTATTTTTTTCTGATTATATAACAATGAAAGCTTATTGTAGATTGTTTAAACATACTAAACATGAAAGAAGAAAATAGAAACTACTTGGAATCTCGCTATCTTGAGATATTCAACATTGCTTTCATGCACGTCTTAAGCATGCTTAGATATACACTTTACACAAGAGGGATGATGCTGCTTTTAGGAGGATGACTTTCCTTCTGACATCATCATAACAGCATCTACGAGGCCTTGGCTTGTTACTGTCCTAATGTACATCCTCCTGTGTGTTCCTCTGTCCTACATATACACATATGCATGGAGATATTTATATCACCATTTTATAAAAATTGAATAACATTCTACATTATTTTTTCAACTCATTATTCTATTATTCCATTCAATTCTATTTTCCTAGTAAAAATAGAATAAAAGTATTTTCATCTGCTAGATTTTTTCCTAGAAATTATGCAATATCAAATGGCATTACTGAATTACAGCCTTATATAGTAAAAGTTACTAGACAGAGGGGCAAGAGGTCTTAGTGTGGGGGCACCTGTGTCTCCAGTTAGTGGAATGACCTTGGAGAAGTCATGTCCTCCGTCTAAGTCTTCATCTTCAAAGTGAAAAGGCTGGAGTAGATAGCTCCTACTGGTTTCTATCTAGCTCTAAAGTTCTATGATGTTTATCATTTATATTCGAAAGCTAAAAATCTAAGCAAACCTCTAGGGATAATGTCCAATAATATAAAACCATTTGAAAATGTTTTAGTGCATATCAACCTTGTTTCAGGAGGAATTACTGATAGCTCTGAAATCACTTTTTCTCTCTTACAATCTTCCTTAATTCTTGGAAGATGTTTCAAAGTCTCATCATACCTTAGAATCATGGGGGATTCCACATGGAGGAACTCCAAACTGGAACAAATTTCAAGTCAGAATTCTTCACTACGGCTAAAACAACTTTTGGATGTGTAATATCTTGGTAAATAATAAAAAAATTCCTCCGAAGTTAAATAAAAATTTCTACTAAAAGCAACAATAAGCTTATAGAATGAAAAAAAAAAAAAAGTCCTTTTCTCTGGGTAAGATATCAGCATCCTATAATATATATGACTAGTCCCTCAAATTTTTACATAAACTGAAGCATTCAAGGCCTGTCTATCTACAATCTTAGACTACGTGTACATATATGTGCATACATGATAATTGGTGATGCCATAAATTCAAATGTATATGACTTTGAAAAGTCTTAAAATTCTAAATGCACTTGTCAATGACTTGACTTGAAGGGAGCATCCATGTGGTTTCTTGTAAAACTGTATTACATAGTTATAAAACAATGAGAAGTAGTAGATTTTCATTATCAGTATAAGTAACTCTTTTTTTTATGTATTACAGAAGTTTTAATTTATCTGCCATAAAATTGCAATGCCTAAGTAAGACTTGTTACTAAAAATGAGTTTCCTGTGGCAAACTATCTTGACTGACTTTCTGAATGTGCATTGAATTTGGCTGAGCATTCTTGACCTTGAACTTTTCAGAGTAGCTTTTTATTGACACATTCATTCAATTTGACCTTGTCTTTTAACTATTCTTCCTCTATTTGAATCTTCATTGGAAGATTGCTGTTGTAGTCCAGAATATAAGCAGTAGTTTGAATGTTTAGCTTTTCTGATCTTAATGTGTTTAGATTGTCTCAATTCTAAGTATTTTGCAAGTTGAGAGGAAGCCTCCTGACTGTGAAAGACAGTGTTAAAATGGGCAGTGTGCCCCAAATTTCCTCCCTTGCAATGAGATGTTTTGCATTCAGAAACTTGTTTTCAAATATCAGTAACTTTCCAAGTAGGGTTGGCAAAAGAATACTCAGCATTTGGTCATGAACCACACTGATGATATAATACAGCTACTTATTAAAGGTTATGTTTATTAAAATGTTTACCAGTATTGCCAAAAAAAAGGGTATGCATATCTCATAAACTTGAATTTTGAGGAAAAATTTGAAAGAGCAAGGTATTTGTTATATTTACCGGAAAATACCCTTTACAAATGCTGATATAAAATTAATTATTCCATTAGGAATATCAAATCTAGGGGAAATATTTAAATGTAAAATTTCTCCATCCATTTTTTTCTTTTAAAATGTTTGTCAATATGCTTCTTCCATAGCAAACCATATTCTTTCATGCATATAAAAAGACTCCATTGCGAGACACTGTTTTAGGCACTGGGTATAACAGTTAACACTTAATTTACATGAATTAAGTGAAAATATGGTTGATACTCATAGAACCAAAATATAGTTAAGAATACTTTTAGGTGATACTTACCCAGTGAATATAAAGGCCTTTTTTTTTTTTCAGTCTTTTAATAACTCAAGAAGATGACAGGAGGAATAATTTTTATTTTTCAATCCAGCAAGTTTTACATTGAAAATATTTCCTCTAAATTCTCCCTAAAAATGGAGATTCTTTTTTAGTTCATGTCACTTCTTCCATACTTTATCACAGAGAAATGAAAAAATGCTAGTCAGTAGTCAGTGCTTTGAACATTCTGCTTGTAAATATCCTTAATAGGATCCCTGCATCCTTTAGAAACCTGTTCTATCTTTCATATTACCACAGACAATGGTTCTACTAATTTTTCTGCCAGGTCATAACTTAGGTTCCTTTTCCTCTGGCCTCTAAATGCAATTTCCTCATTGCTTTCACAGTCTTTATTAATAGTTTCTTTGAGTCTTTCCCTGTCCTGGTCAGGATGCTGCTCATAAGATTCTAAAGTAGATAAGCAAAAGGTCTGACAGCCACACATGTGAGACCTTTGCTCTGAGGATACCCTTTATTTGGTAGCTCCTTGGGCATAAGGTTTGTCAAAGGCATGTCTTTACTGGTCCTTTGCTACTCAGACGGAGTGGTAAAATCGAGAGAGGCTGAGGTCATTTCAAGTTCCCCTATATTCTGCTTGAGATATGAGCAATTCTCTTTTTTCAGTTCATCTCTTCCTAAATACACAGCAAAAAAGAACCCCATTGGCACTATCAATATTCTTCTTGAAAATCTTCTTAGGCAAATGTAGTTCATCCGTAATGGGGAATGTATTTCCACACTTCCCAACACTGCATAGCAATTCACCTTTTCTCCGGGCGTCAGTAACAATTTCCTCACTGTCCTTCAATCCTTAGTCAACAAGGTCCCGAGACCTTTCCAGGTTTCACGAGGAAGGCATCTGGCCTTCCAGACACTCAGTCCTACAGCCAGTGCCACATGTTTCAGTGTCAGTTACAGCAGCACCCCAGTTCTAGATATCAACTTATTTTATGATTATTTACTGGTGTAGGAGCCACTCCAAAACTTAGTGGTATAAAACTCCAACCATTTCACTCAGATCATCATTTTGTATGTGAAGGGATCGGGCCTAAAACTCGTGGGTGCCTTGAGTCTGCCGCACAGTGGGTCTTCAGCTAGGGCAGCCACGTAGCTGGAAGTGGCTGGAGGGCTCAGTGGGGCTAATGCCAAAACGCTCGTCTGGACATTGAATGGATTCCCCTGGTCTTCTCCATGTGGTTTCTGCCAGGGGTTTGAATTTCCAAGATGATTTCTTTCTCACAATCCTGGTAGCTGTGCGACAATGGATGAAGCAGCTGGAAGCACCTGGCTTTCCATTTTTCCTTGCCATCTCCCACCAAGCCAGCTGGACAGCCTTTTTTCACACTATGACAACCTCAGTGTAACATGACAGCCTCAGCACAGGCCAACATCTTACACCCCCAGAATGAGAGTTCTGAAGGACCTTGGAAGAAGTTGCAAGCCTTCTGACGATCCAGCAATATAATTTCCAGTACATCACTTCCGCCTCATGCTATTGGTTGAAAAAGTTAGCGAGGCCAGTCCTGATCCAATAGCTAGGAAATCAAACTTTACATCTCAATAAGTCAAGTAGCAAAATGTATGTGGACATTTCATTGCATCACAGGAAACAAGACGTTAAATTA
This sequence comes from Loris lydekkerianus, assembly GCA_963574355.1. Taxonomy (NCBI): domain Eukaryota; kingdom Metazoa; phylum Chordata; class Mammalia; order Primates; family Lorisidae; genus Loris; species Loris lydekkerianus. The sequence goes on from CAUYPK010019331.1 coordinate 35,264, forward strand.
GAGGCCTCACAGGTTCTCTGTACAACACTACGTACAAGTAGTGTCACCATAAAGCACAGAAACCAATGTCAAGTGAAGCAGATTGTGAATGAGTTATTCTACGGGGGTGTCATGTTTAGCCAGAATAACATGAAGTATATCTCAGCCTTGGCTCTTGAGAAAAATTTTAAATATCCCGTAGTGCAATGCTTAGTCACTTGGAAGGGGAAAGAATAACTGAGAAAAATAAACATAGGCAGGGAAGAAATGAAGAGAGGCTGGAGACATCAAATGTAACTCATTTGGAGAACTGAGGAGCTACCACAGTTGCTGGCAGGCTCTGTTCTCAAGAGAGACAGGCTGGAGGCCACAAGACAGGGGCAGAATCCAACACCCTAGAAGGAATAACAGGAGGCAACACCGTATGCGAGTGGGCCGTTAACAATGTGAGAAGGAAGGGAGAGTGAAAGCAGGCTGCAGGAGGGGCTGCCAGTTCCAGAGCTCTCAGCACGAGCCTGCTTTCCCTGCGATGCAGAAACCCGCAGTGGTAAAGAAGTTGCTTGTGGCTATGAGACCCAAGCATAAAGCGGACGCTCAAACTAACTGGCCTCCTTACAGACTAATTTTTAGAGTTCTTTACAAAAATCCGTGAAACACGAAGTAACTACATCCCCAAGACTTTGGATTTTTGTCAATTCCAGGTCAATGCTGATTCCAGCTGATGAGTTCAACAAAGCTACTGTCTTCTGCCTTCATTGGCCCTGCTGATTTCAAGGAAGATTTAGAAGTCCTGCAGACAGATGCCTGAGTGCTCTTGCACACACGGAGGAGGAAGCTGGACTTGTGGGCAGACACTGACTGTTCTGCAATGTAGAAACAGTAGCAGAATGAATCTCAATCCATAGTGTTAACCTCAAAAACTAATTTGGAAACATGGCAAGACTAAGTAAGAGAGACTAAAAACATTAATACACATCAATAAAACAAGGGTCCATTTAAATTATGCACTTAGGTTAGAAATTCAAATCTGACCAATTCTTCAGCTAAAGCTGTGTCCCTCTCACCTGCACAGGGCTAACTCAGGACAAGCCAGTTGTGGATCACATTTGGGGGCTTTTCTTATGTCACCAAAAAAAGTAAACTATGGCATAAGCAAATGAACTAAATTGGTATCACGTATCATGAGAAAAGTGATTCTGGAATTTCAAAGGAAGTTGTAGTATTATACATCTAGATGTGGCTGGTGAAAAGTAGTCCTAAAATTATGAACTCTCAGAATAATCCTATGTTTATTTAAAAAGCTAATTTCTAATAACGGTTTGTAATCATTACTCTTCAATGAAATCATTTTATTTTGATACTCTTTCCAAATTTCACTTTAATAGTGCCAGTGAATCAAATTACCCACAGTTCAGCAGTACAGGGCTATATAGTGGACAGAAAGAACCCCTGACATGGGCGGTGCCTGTGGCTCAAAGGAGTAGGGCGCCAGCCACATATACTGGAGGTGGCGGGTTCAAACTCAGCCCCAGCCAAAAGAAAAGAAAAGAAAGAAAGAAGGAAGGAAAAGAACCCCTGACAGCGTCAGATGCCCAGGGCTCTCACCTCAGCCTCAGAAAAGTTTTCTCAGCTGCTATGGAAATTAGCCAAGATCCACACTAAAATCAGTCTTTTCTGCAATGATTTTTTTGTACTATTATCTATTTTAACAAAAATGCATTATACTATGTAACTATTGTCTACCTTTCACCTTGCACTGTGAGTCTACCAAAGGCATGATTTATCTTTCTCTTTACCTGGTAGCAGATGTAGATCAGGTGATAAACAAATTTTATCTCTGTGCCAACTCTGTTCCACTGAAGCACTGTGTTGAGAAGGGTACATGGGTTGGGTCACAGTCCAGCCGTGTGTCCTATGAGCAGAGGAGAAGGATGGAGTTTCTAGGACCATGTGTTTACCTTTTCCTGTCTAGACAAAAAAATTCTCACAAATGCTTTTTAAATGAATTAATAAACAGTTCTATAACTCTGCATGTGCTAAGAGTATTCGTAAAATAAAATGTATTGCTATTATAGAATCCTTCTGCATTCTAGAACTTTCTTAGAAGTGCCATCTCTCGCTATTTACAATGCACAACAAGCTAATGCACAAATGAATAAAATTTATCTGACTTGTTATGTCATCTTTGTGCAACGTCCATAAGAGGTAATTTGTGAGGCAGAAACTTGGTGAAAGACAGCAAGATTTCATTCCTAGACAATGGTATCATTCTCCAGAATCAAAAATGCTTACTGTCTGTCACAACTGTTAAAATCTACTTACCTGTCAGTGTTGCCTCATTGAGCCAAACTATGGACCTGTTATAATTTAAATTATAAAATATTACTAAAACGATTCCAGGAGAAAGTTGATCCATCATAGAAACACAAGAGGGGGATTTCTCAGACTTCACTACTGTGAGTTTAAATGACACTCTTGCCTAGAATTCTTTTAAAGTAAACTGGTCTGCCATTGCACTTACAAAAGTGCCCATTTCTAAGTGAGGGTAACAGCCCAATTATGGTCCCTTTCAAATCTAGGACTATGAATTTTAGAGGACTCCCCATTTCTAGTCTTCCAAATGAGATAGTTTCCTTTTTATACAAACCAGATATAAAAGAAATAGGTTGAATTTGACAGAGATGTGTCAGTAAGCTTTGTGTTTGCATTGGAAGTACACGCATAAGAAAAAGGCAGAGAGAGGGTGGTACCTGTGGCTCAAAGGAGTAGGGCACGGGCCTCATATGCCGGAGATGGTAGGTTCAAACCCAGCCCCAGTGAAAAAAAAATGCAAAAAAAAAAAAAAAAAAAAAAATCATGCTTTAAAAAAAAAAAAAGAAAGAAAAGAAAAAGGCAGAGAGAATATCTAGAGAGAATAACACATAAATATACTAACTTCTGGATAGGTTCACACAAAAAATTCATCATGAAATATAAAATGTGTGTGACAGTATTTTCTAACACAAGCATTAAGAAGATGTGTTCTATTTCTGTATTTTATATAAACATGCATTGAGAAAGAGACTTCAAGTAAATAAAGCATGAAAGAGAAGGTATAAAAATTATAATAGGACAGGATGGGCATTTTGCAATTTATAAAGAGATACACACCAGCCCTTCAACACTTATCTCCAAAGAGCGCCACCATTTCCTCCAATGGACATATATGTCTCAGGGACTACAGGTGATATGAGTGTGGACTGGAGTCAGTGTGACGGGCGTGTGACCTGTGCTGTCACACTGGATGCCGCGCTCAGAGGGGTCTCATATTTGGTGTAATGCTTGGCTGTTGCCATTTTGAAATTCTTAATTTTTTAAGAAGGGACCTTGCATTTTGTTTTATACTAGTGACCACAAATTATGTAGCCAGTCCTGATGGTATATGAACCCTTCTGAAAGAGATAAGACTTCAAAAAAGTCTTAGCCTATGAGAGCATTTGTAGACTCTGGCAGGTCCCTAAGGAACTAGTTGAAGAAAGGTGCAAAGACTACACTTTGTGCTGTAGTGAAAGACGTGACAGGTTGACTCAGCCCCGCATGCAAGATTAGAGAAGCTGTCTGGAGGCAGCAGGGAGCCAGTGAGGATGTCTGAGATGATAAATAAAATCAGTTTCAGTTAAATTTACTAAGTGCAGAATATAAATGTCTTAACACCGTAACTAAGAAGGTGTGGTGAGGGCTATGTTAACCAGTTTGATGAAAATATTTCAGATTGTATATAAGGCTAGCTCATTGTACCCCATGATTGCATTAGTGGACACAGCTATAATTTAACAAAAAATTAAAATAAAAAGATAAAATCAGTTTCTTTTTTTTAATTTATTATTATTTTTTATTATTATTATAGATAAAAATATGCACCATAGATGTGGCCCGACCCATTACCCTCCCTCCACCTAAACCTCCCCCTCCCTTCCCCTTCCTTGGTCCTTTGCTCATAGTCTTGTGGTATAGTTGGGTTATAGCCTTCGCTTCATAGTAGGGCTGAGTACATTGGATACTTTTTTATCCCAGTTTTAATGAAAATAAATCTAGTTTTCTAACCATTAGACATGTCAATTATTTTGAAATTATTAATTATGTCTATTTTTATTCTAATCCTATTTTATTAAACCTATTTTTTAAATCAGATATGCTTTTATCAAATACTTTTCTGATATCTATTAAGATAGTATTTTTTTCTCTTTTGAATTAATAATGTATTACATTTGATTTTTTCTAATATTGAAATTCTTTACATTCAAGAAATGTATTCTTGAACATTTGAATCTGTTTCATCTGTCCTTGTTTTTAAAAATATCAGTTATGTGTATACTGGGTTTATCTTTTTTATTTTTATTACTATTTTATTATTTAAGTTTGATTAGTTTTATATGATTTCCCCTAGTCATTCACCCCAGCTTTGGCAGAGTTGTCATTACTTTTTCTATTTTTCATTGTTTTTATTCTGTAATGTTTCATGCTTCACTACCCTTTTTTTGAGCTTTCCAACTTGCTTTTCAGATTCTCCCGTTATCATATAAACTTGTCCCTAAGTTTTCTTATTTTTAGAAATATCAAATTGTCTGTACTTTTTGTAAGATTTTAGAGAACTAGTCAACCAAAGCTTTCCTTCTTTGGACAGCTCATTTAGCAATATATATTCATTTCATTTAAAGAGTTTTATTCATCCCTGAATGATTCATCTGCCAGATTCCAGATAAAGAACTATAGTAACTTCTTAAAATTTTATATTCTCTTAGCACCCATTTTGAATCTATGTTTAACTTTCTCATACCTCTCATATCAAGGCTTAGCCACTCTTGACACAGATTCCTAATCAGGTCTCTGTCCCCTTTCAGGTTCCCAAATATTTGCCTTGTATACCCACCTCCTGGTGGTCACCGCCCTATAAGACATACGGATACAACCTACTTTGACTCGCCCCACTGACCTCACACCTTGCATGAACTGCACAGATAAGCTGCAGTGACCACTCTCAATCATAGCATGACCCTGTAGGAGTTGTGTCTGCTTGCATTTAACCTGCCAATTAGCACTTCCTGTGAGAAACCTGCTTGGGTAACACCCTATACCCAAATAAAGTCCTTGACTCATTGATCCTCCAGTCCCCTTACTCCCCACCCACCAGCAGGTGGAGCACTCTGCTGTCTCCAGACTTCCAGTAGTCCTTATTGATACCCCTGCCCTTCTCTTCTGGACCTGTAAGTAATAAACTGCTTCTGATATTCCATGTGCTTTTGTTGTGTTGCCTCCTCCATATTTCCCTACCAATACACCTGGAATTAGTTTTCCTCCTGGTCAAGGGTCTCCGAGAGAGTAGCTATCTTGGCAGGAATAAAGCAGGCATAGGTCAGACAAGAGCCACAAGGATTCATCTATCTGCCAACATAAACAATTTTCCTGTGAAAGGGACACAAAGGCATCGGTTGGACACTTAGACATTAGGCATCCACTAGGATAAAGAATTATCACACAAAATGTACATTGTAACCTCCCCAACCAAATTCCTAAATTCCTTTTAGAACAGCGCTAGAGTTTATACCACTCTCCAGAGAGAACTCAAGACCAAATTAGATAGAAATGCTTTGTGGAGAAAATGGGGAGATGGGTTATATTGGCAGTTTCTAGATTTCCCTTTGTCTGTTACCTCTTTTATCTTCTCAAAAATCTTTTAGTGTCCTAGGGGGAAAGGTAGGGCTCGGGGTAGTGGGAAGGGGAAGCACAGAAGATAGTATTTTAAAACTTAGGCTCTCAAGTCACTCACTGGATTCAAATCCCAATGCTGCACCTATTAGTTCTTTGACCTTGAACTTTAAATTCTCCATGTCATCATTTTTTTCATTTGTAAAACAAGAATTAAAATCAAATTATTTCTTTATTGTTATGAAAATAAATAAGTGAATTACTAGATTTAAACCTAGAACAGTTTGTACCACATAGTAATTATTCAACAAAGGTTAACATTATTATTAATTATTAGAGCCCTATAAGCTTTCTGTTAAGATATGTGAACTGCTTCTTTCTTTTCCTCATGTCCTCTGCCTTATTCTAAGCACCCACCTCAATTAGGAGAATTGGTTAGAGACTACAGAAATGATATAACAAGATGTATCCTTTTTTTTTTTTTTTTTTTTCCAGCTACATTTCCTTAACTTTCTGTGTTTTTTAAAATGATTCTTTACAGGGACATGCTTGCATCTCCCATGACTGCTTCATTCCATAGCTGCCATCAGAGGGTCTATGGCTTCCCCTTTAAGGACTACAGTGCTTAATTTGGGAGAAATCTGCATCTCGCAGAAGGTCAAGAGTACCTCTTGAGTCTCAGCAAGCTCTCTCCCTCAATAGCAATATCACATATTTAGCCAGAGTGCTTCACAGTCTGAGGTTATAGTAGCCATCATTTCTTGGATCTTTGTGGAAGATGAATTGCTCTCTTTCTTTTTTTGCTTGCTGTTTCTGATAAGTTTTAAGAAAAGAACAGGAATAAGTATGACTTCATTTAAGATTTCTAACCAGAAATCTGAAATAGTTTCAATAGCTTAAAAATGATCTAAAAGAACTCATCCATAAAATACTCCAGGCTGCAGCCTAATCAGTGGTGAATAATCGAGAAAGTATAAAATTCATCATGGCATTAGATCACATATATTTCCTACTTCTTGAGATTTATTAGCTGATGTTTTCAAAATAATCTATTCCACTGGAATTTTCCATGTTAGTTTTTTTTTTTTTAATTGATTTAATGTTCCCGATTATATCCTCTCATTTCAAATACTACATATGTGTGGCTTCTCCTCCCCATTTGGATTGCTAGGATTTTGTCTATTTATTGGTCTTTAAAAAAAAAAAAAAAAAAAAAAAAGCCCATTCTGAGCTTTACTTAATATTCTGTTTGTATTGTTGTTTATTTCGATTTCTTTTTCTATTTACAGTAGCTAATTTTTCTAGATTCCTGACAATACGTAGTTTGCTTTTTGTTCTTTCTTTTAAACAATAAAACCATTTATAGCTAATCATTTTGCTCTGAATATAACTTGGTGATACTGAGTTGTCATCTTTTTTGCCTAAACATTTTAATAACATTGAAATGTTCTATGGTTTTAGAAAACTATAAGCATGGTTAACTCTTCTCATCTTATTTATAGGTTAGTTTCATTTTTGGTGATTTAAAAATTGTTATATAATATTTTATTAAAAGCACTACTATATTCTTGATATAATAATGGAATGTAGTGTAAATACTTAAAAACTTCATAAAAAGTTACAGATTCACTTACTACTAAGAATCTAAACCATAGTTCTTAATCAATAACCTTAAAAGATTATTTTACAACCTTTTGTGGAGTTATAGCATCATAAAAACACCATGTTTTCATTAATTCACAGATAAAAACAATACCATCTGCTTACCATCAATGACCCATGACACTAATTATATTAGATGGCAAATGTAGTTAAGCAAGAGCTAATGGTAACACTTTTTTTATTCATTGCTCTGAGATGGTCTGAGGTTTCATTTTATGGAAAAAAGTATTTCCTGTTTTCTTTGCAGATCATGTTAAATTTACTGATAGGTTATTATATAAAGGCAGATTTGATATCATGCATCATTTTGTAGGCAAAGAATTTGACTGTGTCCTTCATAAAACTTTGTGGAAAAGATGGGTAAATGGTCCTAAGCAAGCTCACGCAAAGAAAAGAATCCACTGGCAACATATAGTGTCAATGGAAAATGTGGTAAGAAACTAAGATCTTCCAGAAATAGTGCTAGAAATTTCACATATGTTGGTCAATACACAAGCCTGTGACTAAACAAGGGTTTTGTGAATAACCAAATGAATATTATTTTTATTTCTATAAGTTCTATTTTTCCTAGATTTTCTATATTTTTTATGGTAACATATCTCAGCCAAAAGGCTGCAACACAGTGTTTTTATGGTTTTTTAAAAACCATGTTTTTATGGTTTGCTTTCCAGTCTTTATTTTATCTCTTTAAGCATATAAATTATCTTCTAAGCTTGTTCAGATTATTTGTCTTTTTAAGAAAGACAAAATCATATATACTCAAACTGCTTCTTTCTCCTCTCAGCAGTAGCTGAGGTTCATTTTGAATCTGTGCAAATGGCTGATATCAAAAATATTAAACTTAGGGTGGCACCTGTGGCTCAGTGGGTAGGGCACAAGCCCCATATACCGAGGGTGGCAGATTCGAACCTGGCCCCGGCCAAACTGTAACAAAAAAATAGCCGGGCATTCTGGTGGGTGCCTGTACTCCCAGCTACTCAGGAGGCTAAGGCAAGAGAATCACCTAAGCCCAGGAGTTGGAGGTTGCTGTGAGCTATGACACCATGGCACTCTACCAAGGGCAATAAAGTGAGACTCTGTCTCTAAAATAAATATATATACATATATATCACAAACTTAGGTCAGCCTATGTGCTAAACTTCATACATATAAAATCTCATTTAATCTTCAGGATGACAGTAAATTATTATTTTCTCAGTGCCTTAGAATAAACTAATGAATAGCTTCTCCCACAGAAATAAGAGTAAAACCTTAGAAATTAATAAAATAAAACAAAAACATATTTAGATTTATTACTAAGTCAGCTAGGAAAAAAAAAAAAAAACTTAAGCAACAGGGACTACAAGTGGTAAGCACAAAGTTGGCACTTCAATGGCCAAGGTTAGCGTGGTGGTGTGCATCTGGGTACAGAACCCAAGATATCTCTACCCACAAGAGGCTTGGAACTTAATGTCTATGCAGAGAGATTAGACCTGTGTGAGGTCAGGAATAAGAATATAAATCCCAGTGTAAAGTACTCTTAAAGTACTACCCCCACAGAAAATTGGGAGGTAGATAAAATCTGACTACTCTTGTAGAAAGACAGTAGTCTTTTCTCTATTTTGAATTGTAAATGTGCAAAAATATTTCCATGAGAAAGCAAAGCTCCACACTTACATAACCTCAAGTTTGGAGTTTAGTTTATAATGTCCATGAGTTATGAAAATTCAAGCTAATACCACTGAAGTATACAGCAGAAAAAAACTAGATCATTGTAATGTGAAATTACTATAAGAGAAAAAGAGAAAGAGGGAAAAAAAAATGCCATATAAGAATTCCCAATGATTATAAAATGTGCTAGAAAATAATGAGCAGACAGAACAAGATTAGAACAGTACTTAAAAAGACAAATAATCTGAGGAAGCTTAGAAAATAATTTATATGCCTAAGGAGATAAAATAAAGACTGGAAAGCAAAGAATAAGAAACCACAAATATACTGTGCTGCAGCCTTTTGGCTGAGATAAGTTACCATGAAAAATATAGAAAATCTAGGTAAAAAACTTGTAGAAATAAAAATAATATTCATCAATAGTTAAAATCTAGTGGATTGACAAACCAAACAGATACAATTAAAGTCAATCAGGAATCAAGAGCTGAGGAAATAATCCGAGATATAGTACTGAGTAACAAAGTGATAGAAAGATTCGGAGAACAAAAGAAGGTCCAAGATACCGTCTATTGGAAGTACTAGAGAGTGAGAATGATGGTGAGCAATATTCAAAGAGGTAAGGGCTATGAAATTTATCAAATTAATAAAATAATGAAGTCTCAGATTGCATAAGTACCACAAGTCCTCAGCAAAATACATTAAATACCTATGTCTACACTCATAATAGAAAAATAGAATATATAAGACATTGGAAATAAAAAGGGAGCAAGAAAAGAAAAAGATTACCAAGCAAAGGAGTTATTAAAGTTAAAATAAAGTTCTCAATAGCAATATAGAGACCAGAAAATAGATGAGAATATGTAAGCACAGATATTCCTTAAGGATAGTTAACCAGTAAGTGGCAGTTGGCACTTAAGTATGGTAGTCTGATTCCAATGCCCACATTCTTGAATGCTACAGTACCCCTATTTAGACAACATTCCAACGACTGTCTTAACTTTATTTAAAAAAAAAAAAAAAGAAGAATAAAATCTTATTTCTCTCAATAATTTAAAAACTGAAATTGTTAGAAAAAAACATGTTTGTGCCTTTCAGCAAATCTAGAGTTAATATAACTAATATTAATAATGGTTATAAAAATTCAAAAGTAAGATTTGCTATATGGAGTAAATGGAGAAATATTAATCATAGAATCTCAATTTCCTACATAATCTCTAATACATTTCACCTTGAATATAAATGAGCTAGGCAACAGATCTTCAATTCAGTGAATGTTATACAATGGAAATCTAACTAATAGAACAGATTACTTTCACAACTTGTTAACTAAGTCTGAAAATAATTCTTAAAGTGAAGGACTGATGAGGATATGAACTGAAATGAGTATTTGACCTCTTATGATGAATGCTTTCAAGGACAATGTATATATATATTGTCTTTCATACATATAAGTTCTGATGGCATAGGGTTCATATATATAAATTATATTTGGGCTCAAAAAGGGTAAAAGGCATTGAATTTTAAAAATATTTTGACATATATCTGTGTCAACTAAAGAAGAAATTCCATGACACAAAAGACAAACATACTATCAGTTTATTGAAGGAGTCCCAAAAATTGCTATTCTGAAATTATTACTATTTCCTTAATTAACAATAATATTAAATTAGTGACCTGAGAATATTCAAAGGACATAAAGTCAATAGTCTAATCATAAGCTAAACTTACTGTCATGTAATACTGCAAGCTCACTTTCTAATAAATGAAGGCCTATTGGGAAGTGAGTGGTATAACTGGAGCTTAAAAGACTGAGTTTAAATTCTCCTACCCTATCACTTTGGGGCTGTTACTTGAGCCTCTGCTCTTTCACGGGGATAAAGGAGATTAATACTTTCAGTTTTGTGGTAAGAATTAAACAGGATAGGTATGAGCAGGTACTCCATAACTACCATCTCTAATTAAATTTTGCTGTCATTTAAATCTGCTATGCCATCAGCAAAAGCAGATATGAGGATCTGTTTGAGAACTGCTGGGTTCTGGTGCTGTCATGAAAGGCAGACACTTACACTAACTATAACTATGTATAATTATACATAGTACCTGGATGTCCTAGAGAGGCAACCATAAGAGTTAGCCTGTTTTGCTCCAGAATTCCCCACTCCCACCCCCTGCAGGTACTGGAGATCTGCTCTAAAGAAGACCAACCTTCACACCAGAGGAGATGTGTGTCATGGTCATGACCATTCATACCTTGTCATAAGACCAAGGTCAGTAACCAAAAGTCACATAAATGGGGTGGGGGAAGTTTAAAGTAAATGAGATGGGGCTGCATTGGCATGGGGGGTCTATCTTTTCTACTGTTTTAAGACTTGGGCTTATGAGACAGAGCCTCCCAGGAAAAGAGTGCAAAGGATAGTCCAGTTTAGCCTTTGATTTTTTTTTTTTTTTTTTTTTTTTTGAGACAGAGCCTCATTCTATTACCCCCACCTCCCAATAGAGTGTTATGACATCACCCTAGCTCATAGCAATCTAAGCCTCCTGGGCTCAAGCTATCCTCCTGCCTCAGCCTCCTGAGTAGCTGGGACTATAGGCATGTACCACTGCACTCGGCTAATTTTTCTATTTTTAGTAGAGAGGGGATCTCATGCTTGTTCAGGCTAGTCTCAAACTCCTGAGCCCATGATTCTCCCACCTCAGCCTCCCAGAGTGCTAGGATTACTGGTCTGAGTCACCATGTTCAGCCAATCTTTGACTTTTCTCATGCTACCAATAAGCTTTTCCAGCTTTTGCAAATGCCTGTAATAGGCCAGTGGCATGGTCTATTAGGGTACATCAAAATAAACCCTGGTCCATTTTTCCAACCACAGTCCCACCCCTCAACTATTGGGAAGTGTGCAGCCAGGGTAAGTGTAGCTAACATTTGCCCTCTTTCCTGTGCCAGTCACAGAAGCCATTTGCTGCAACAGATCTCTAGTTTCCAAAAGTTTCTATTCATTCAATATGAAGTTGCTGAGCACTTGCCATCGTATAATAATAGGTCTGTTCACTGAGTGCTCACTATGAATTCAGGAACAGCACTAAGTGCTTTACAAAGGTATTATGTTGTTTAAGGTTCCAACAACCTTGTAATGTATATATGTTTCCCATTTTACATCAAAGGAACTGAGGCAGAGAGTTGTTAAGCATCTTGACTGAGATTCAATTTGAAGTATGGTCTAACTCGATGATTCTCATCACTGTTCTAAGGCTGGAAATAAAAATAGTAATAAAATAAATAAGGCATGTTCTCTGTCCTCAAGGAGCTTAGAGCCCAGTAAGGGAGACATGCATGCGTATAACTCATGACAAAATAAGTTGACAAGTGCTCCAAAGAAGGTCCAGACAGACTGGTCCTTTTCAAAACATGTATGTCCTACGTATCAGTGCCAACTAATGACACTTGGTAATGTAGTAACACATTCATACTTTGCACGAAGCATGGATGTTGTAAACAGATTTACAATAATTCTGTGTGAGAGTCTATGTGGGCCTTGACAGCATCTGAAACCTTAGGCCCTTTGTCATGACAGTGCTTTCACCTGTATTACAAAGAAATGCTTGGTCAAGCCTGAGAAAACAATGAACCAGGTAAAGAGAGCCCTGCAGGACATAAGCACAGAACTTGCCTCAGACTCTGAGATGAGTTATGACTGGAAATGCTCTTCCCTCACACCTGGCCCCTAGAGTAAGGTTGACAGAGTTCTCTGCAGGCCCTGAGGCCTAACTTTAAGGGATATTATAAGGATCAGATCATGAAGTCCTAACAGGGTCCCTGGCTGTACTGACTTTGGTGGGGCAGTAGGCAATGAAACTCAGATCTGATGATTTGGGCCACAAGACAAAAGAATAGCCTTGGGTCTCTATTCTAAATTGACATGCAGACTGAGTCACTGAGATAAATTCATGCTTCTTCCACCCCCGCCACTAGACTGAAAAAGAAGGATTACTCATTTATGGAACAATGAATACAGTTAGCTTATAGTCACAAAAGAAGAAAGGGCAAGAAATCTGTTCTGACCATGAACAGACACAGACATGAAACTGAAGGTCTACTTTAACATGCAGATGCCCTGCTACTTCCCCTAGAAAACGCTGATCTTTGGTTTTCTGACCCAAGTTAAAATCTATCACTCACATTTTAGTTCCCTTAGAGAACTCTCTACCTCTATCGTAACATTTCTTTCACTTACCTTGTAAAATCATCTTTCTTGTTGCACTAAGACCTCTGTGAGGACGGTGTATAACCCTTAATAACCCTAGCTCTCCACACACAGGAGGCAGCTATGCATAACAGAAGATGTGGCACCAGAGTTACACCCACCTGGAGGAGACGCCCCTCAACAGTAGCTGGAGAAGGATTGTGTAACTCACAAAGAAGAAGGCATGAGGCTGAGAAGGCGTGCACACCCTTAGTTTTCCCTAGAGTTAGTTCCAAGAGCCATACCTACCAATTGCGAGTGCCGTATAGATGAGAATGAATTAACTTGGATAAAACCCAATCTAATTTATAGACCAATTCCATCTGGTATACCTTCAAAATACATTTTGAATGTAACCACTTCTGATTATCCAAGTCCACTTTCATGTCTAACCTGGACTTCTGTGGCAACTTCTACTGGTCCAATCTGCTCCATTCACCACCCCCCACTCCCAGTTTGTCATCAAAACAGCTGCCAGAGAAAGCCTTGGAAAACAGAATATATTTATGTCCCAGTTCAAAACCCTCCAACTGATTCCCATTACACTTAAAATATAATCCAAAGCCCCTGCCATGATCTAAAAAGTTTTACATGGCAGGGCCAATTTCTCCCAGATACTGCTTCTATTTCACTTCCTTCCATTCTTCCCGTTAGCCACCCCAAGGAGCCAGAATTGCATTCCTGCTATTTCTTGAGCACTTTTTGTGTATTCTACCTCAGGGCCCTTGCACTGCCTGTTTCCAACATTTTCACTCCAAATAGCCACAAAACTCATTGCTTATATTGTTCACATTTCGGCAGCAACGTCACCTCTTCTCACCATCCAAAATAGTAACCCTGTTATTCACCATCCTCATATCCTGCTTTGTTTTTCCTCAGAGAGATTGTCACTATTTGATATGATGTTATTTATTTCTTTGATAATTGCCTGGCTCCTATATTAGAAACAGCTTCATGAGAGCAGGGCCATTGTCCTTTGTCCACTGGTCTATCCTCTACAACTCAGTATAGGGCTTAGAACTAAGTACATGTGCAATAGATTTTTATTAAATGATTTTTCATGAGAATAGTATGTTAAGAAGGCCAGAAGATCACAGGCTACACAATTGACAACCTTAAATGCACCTAGAAGTCAAAAAGTCAGTGAATAAGTCCTGAAAAAGGAACTCAGATGAAAACCCAGTAGTTTCCCATCTTTTACTCCACAAAGTTAAATAGCACAGGACTTCCTGATACCAAGTTTAGCAACGTCATTCACTGGGAAGTTGTAACTTAAGGAGAGAGCAAGGAATTAATCTGAGAACATTTGGGCATAAGTCCTAATCAGCCAGTCACTAGTTCTAATGACACAGGCAAGTGAGCTAACCCTTCTCAGCCTCAGTTTTTTCATCTGTTAAAAAAAGGATAATGGTAGTAGGTAAATTACAGAACTGTGCGGAACAATTTTTATGAGCTAATACAGATGAAAGGGCCTAGAACATTATTAAAGTTTCAATAAATGTTAGATTAACATAAATGTGGTCTCTGGAGTGGTGAAGACCATGTAATCCTAGCACTCAGGAAGGCCGAGGCGGGTGGATAGCTTGAGCTCACGAGTTCAAGACCACTCTGAGCAGAAACAAGACTCCCTGTCTCTACTATAATAGAGAAAATTGAGGCAAGAGGATCACTTGAGCCCAAGAGTTGGAGGTTGCCGTGAGCTATGACGTCATGGCGCTCTACCCAGGGCAATAGCTTTAGACTCTGTCAAAAAAAAAAAAAAAAAAAAAAAAAAAACTTTCTCCTAGACCCACAGCAAGAGGACCACATTACAAAAATATGAACGAGAACATCCAGAAAAATGTCACAGTTACCAGCTAAGCTGACTTGCTCACCTGTGTACCACTGTAAGTTAAAAAAAATCTACATTAATACACTGGAGAGTTTTCTAACAGGGACTTCTCTATCTTAACGACCCCCTGCCCCAGGGCCAGCCTATTCCCAGGCACACATGTCTCTTAAATGACCAATCAAAGGAGCCAGGTTTTTAACGTCCTCTATTGGTTCAAAAGTCATCTCCTAAGGCTCTCGGCACTTCGGAGTCGGAAAGTCAATGAGACCCTGGAAAGCAGGTAGCACGTCACTGTCAAGGACGGGACCTTGTTTTAGAATTTACTATATCTAACATAAGCTGGTGAGTGTGCTTTATGAATTAACTGGTTGTAAATTTTGCCTCTAACCATGAAAAAGTCAGTTTTCAATCCCTAATGTTTAGCTTGTGAAAATGTACTGAGGCAGTGGGAGTCTCCAAGCCAGGATTTCTAAATGGCCCTTACTCTGCACTGCTTTCCCTCCCTATATCCAAAGTCCAGAGACAGGATGGCAACTGTATGGTGAAGCCACCGTGTCCGCCCCAGCCTGTGGAAAATAGCAAATTCATCTGGCCTGTTTGAAGTGTCTGTGACGTGGCCTTGACAAAGTGTTTCTGGCAGACACTGACAATAAATTTGAGTTGAAACATAAGAACAAAATCAATTTTCTTTCCTGGAGGATCGTTAAGAAGAGAGAACAACAAGCTTCATGTGAGCCCTTGACATGCCAGTGTGCTCAACCCAAAACCTACAGAGAGAAATTACTCATTTTTTCCTTCCTCCCTGCCACTGCCCTTGACGCTGACCTGTCCTGAGTTCCATCATGGGTTGTTTATTTGGAAAACTTATTCAAGGTTTTCAATGACACCCGCTGGTTAGTTAAATAAAAAAGCCTATCTGTAGCATTCTCCCTGAAAATATTAACGAAAATCTTCTATGTCATGTTCTTCCCTTTTCCTAAATATAATCCCCTTACTATAGAAAGATACTTCATAATTCAAGATAGCTCTTTGCAAAGCTATTATCTCATTTTATGGATGAAGACACTTAGGTTCAAAGAGGTTAAGTGACTTGCTACATGTCACTCAGCTAAATGACAAACTGAGCCTAAAAGCCACGTCTTGAATTTTAGTTCAGAACATTTTCTACTCCACCTATGAGCCGAACTGAACAACTAAGATGCCCCAACCCATATCAATTAATATTGTTGTTGGCAGTTTGTGTCACTAAACATTGGAATAGAGACAAACTAAACATTTTTTGAAAAACGCATCACATTCTCAACAAGAAAAATATGTGGACATAGATTTCAGACTTGCTCTTTAGTGAAGTTTGAGTTTTGTTTTGTTGTTGTTGCAGCCAATTTACTACATCCCAGAAAGAGAAAAGAGCCCGGGAAAAGCCGGAAAGAATGCGGTAAGGAAGGAAAAACAAACCCACAAAACCAAAAAAAAAAAAAAAAAAAGAAAATGAATCAACATGAAAAAAAATACTTCTTTTAAAAAACACAATTGCTTTTTCATATGATAGAAGCGATGAAATGAAGCCAGAAGCTCTTATAAACACAGATAAGACCAAAGAGTAAATTATTAGGAGCAGAGATGTGGTGCCCGAGTACCTGAGTTTTATCTCTGTATCTGCCCCTTACGGAAGGTGATTTAACCTCCCTAAGGCTTCCCCTCTGTAAAGAGAAGATGGTAATCGCACTATCTCGTAGGGCTCTTCATGTCAGACAATCTATATAAAGTCCTGAGCACAGCATCTGAAAGTATTTCAATCACTAAGTTAGCTGTTATTGTTACTACTATAACTAGAGTTCATACCGTGAGGGCTGTTTTCCCTTTTAGGCCTCATCTCTTTGACCTGTGCAAAACACTTAACTTCCCTGCTCCCCACTTTTGTCTTCTGTAGACAAACAACCATGATAGCCCTACCTCATTTACCAAGTCCTTAGAAAGATCAATAGGATAAAACAGTACAGTGTTTTGTAAATAGTACATCATCATTCTTTGATCACAGCATTTTCAGATTCTAGCCAGGTATCATATTAAAATGTGAGTTGAACTGAAGATTTCAAGGAGTGTCATGTTAGAATCATCCTTAGTCCTCAGCTGGATGGAATGTGTGCGGGGGAGAAGGCATCCATCACTTGTTATACCTTTATGTCCTTATACTCGGGTGTTTACTGAGTGCTGTTAAGTGCTGGACACTTGAGTTCCAGTGAGGATATACAGGGACAACACGGGCCACAGCTCTGAATGTTTCAGACTCAGCCAGGCAGCCAGAAGGCATAAGCAGGAGACCAGTATGGTCAGCTGGGGGGTGCAGGCTCATTTGGGAAAGGCAAGAAAGGAGATGTGTGGAAACAACATTCAAGTAGAAAGCTGAAATAGGAGGAAGCAGAGTGAGGCAAAAGGGAGAGAGTTCCAACAGTGCAGAAAACTGGGACAAAGATCCTGATGGAAGAGTAGGTCGGAAGCGTTCAAGGGAGCACAGGAGACCAGCGAGAGAATGGAATTTAGAAGATAAGGAGGAAGCCAGGCACGGTGGCTCACACCTGTAATCCTAGCACTCCAGGAGGCCCAGGCGGGTGGATCGCCTGAGCTCAAGAGGTTAAGACCAGCCTGAGCAAGAGCAAGACCCTGTCTCTACTAAAAATAGAAAAACCACCCACGCATAGTGATGGTCACCTGTAGTCACAGCTACTGAGAAGGCTGAGGCAACAGGATCACTTGAGACCAAGAGTTTAAGGTTGCTGTGAGGTATGACGCCATGGCACTCTACGCAGAGTGTCAAAGTGAGACTCTGTTTCAAAAAAAGAAAAAAGAAAAGGAGAAGGCCAGGAGGGGTGACTTCCGAGTTAAAGCTGGAGAGGTAGGCAGGACTTAGTTTAACAGGCCAAATCAGAAGTTTTGATGTTTATTCTAGATTCAATACAAACCCAACTGCAAGCTTAAAATAAAAATTATCATTTTGAAAAGATCCCTGGCTAACACAATGAGAAGAGGTTATGACAGCGGCAAGCAGGGAGGCAGAAAAAGTGGCAAGAGAGCAGGCCACTGTCCAGGCCCAAGTGGTGGCAGCGGGGATAGAGAGAAGCAGCCAGGCCTGAGAAACACTCTGAGGAGGCCCAGAGAACCCGGTACGGGGGCAGCTTGGGGGCAAGCCAGGGAGAGGCCGAGGAGGTGCCTCTGCTTCTGCTTGGAACAACCACAGAGACACCAGGGTGGGCCTCTGACACAGAGAGCATCAGACGAGACCACCAGCATGTCTAGTGTCCCCATTGAAGCACCAGGCAAGTGGTGGGACAGGCAGGTCAGAATACAGAGGACCTTAGACCAAGCAGACTCAGTATTTGTTTTAGGCTGAGATGTGTAGAACTCAGAAAAACTGTTCCGTCTGATAAGGAAGAAGAAAAGACTAACGGGAAATGGCCTCTCCCACTCAGACATCAGTCACAGCCAAGATGAGGTCACTGTTCTGACCTCCTACCCCTCATCCACTCAGAAACTTCACTGCTCTGACCATTTAGAGTCACAAATGGGTGTTCATGGAGCTGGAGATTCTCTTCACGGGCAGAGAAAATATTTCCTTATCAAGACAACAAGGACTGACATTTGACAGACAGCAGGAAAAACAAGAATTAAAGCAGTGAGACTTTCTAATTTGCTCTAAAATTGTTGGCTGCTTCTTACAAGCAAGGCTGGCTGAGCTTACAATTCCTCAGAATTTGCCCTACTGGCAGAAAGTTTTCTGACCGCAGCCCCATCTCCTAAGCTCTCCCTGCCAGACCAGGCTCTGCCCACAGCTGTATTTCCCTGTCTCTCAGCCAGCCCCTCTCACCCCCTCCTGTAAGCCAAGAGCTAATTACCCTCAGGGGCCAGCTAGTGTACCAGCAGGAAACCTAGAAAAGCTTATAAAAAATAGTGTGTAATTAAAGTTTTCCTTATCCCTAGTGCACTTCAACTAAATACTCAAGTGTGGTGTCAGACTTTGCTTCCGCTAGATTTGTGTTTATGGACAGGCAATTCAATATCCTTTACTGGAGTACCCTGAACTGTAAAATGAGATAATACCTCTTTCCTCACGGGATCATCATGCGGCTTTAAACAAAATAACACGTTCATCATAAACAACAGGTGCGTAAAAAGGAGCTGCTTTCTTCTCTCCCTTCTAGGGTATTTTTCAAAGTCCACAAACCATCTGAATTAGTTTATAGAGCATCAGATTCTAGGACCCCTCTTCACTGACATAGAGTCTAGATTTGTACGGTGCGACACAGAATCTATTTACTTCCCTGCAGTGTGAAGGATCATTTCTACCTGTGCCTGAAAATACTGAAAAAACATGAAGATACTTTTTGTTCTCCATCAGTGTTTCTCAACTTTAGCTGTGGATTAGATTCACCTGAGGAGCTTCATCATGCTGCTGACCCCCACCACCCTACTCAAGAACTGCTGTTCATGGGGCCCAGGTATCAGCATTTCAAAAGGCCCAGGAGATTCTATCGTGCAGTACATGAGAAAACACTATTTTTTGTTTCACTTACTAAAGCTACCACAGAATTTCATTGTTGCTTTAAATTTTCATTAAAGTCTAGATATCTAGTGAGATGCTTCTCGCTGTAGCATCCAGTCAGCCCTCTTCCATCTTGGTTACTCATCTCCTTTTTGGCATAAGAACCTTTACAATAAAAAACCATCTAATCTCTCCACCTAAATACTCACCTGTCAAAAGCACTGCCCTATTGATATTCTCCCGCTTAGAAGCCCAGAGTATATGGAAGCTACAGTGAGACAGTGAGAGCCAGGGAGGGGACACTGATCCAGCCACAGCGGGTGAGTAGTCTCCTCCACGGGCTGCGCAGGTTGACATGGTGACACTAAAGTAGAGTTCTGCTGGTAGAAGAGAGCTCATTATCTCTCGGGTGAAAACCCTATAAACAGATTGCTTACTGCAAAAACAGGCTTCTACAGTGACTATCAAACTCCGACTTTATTGAGTCTGTTTTAATTAAACTGTTTAGTTGCAGTCTAATGGGATTTTAAAAAAAGATAAACTCACAGAAGTTAGTTGCCAGGAAAAAAATGAAGCTTAAACTTTAGACAGCCAGATGTCATTGGCACATGGAAAACAGAAAAAGGCAAGTAGCCAAAGAAAACTTGAAATACAGAAATTCTAATGGATGGTTCTCTGACTCAAATCTTTCTTGCCATTAAATGGCAAATGCCCTAGAGCGGGGAAGAAGGGTGGAAGACTTTCACTTCAGTATAATCAAGTTTATAAGTTCCTTTCTTGGGAGCAGGTTTTGATGAGGTTGACAGAAAGGTGTGAAAGGGGAGAGACATGAAAGGTGTCTAAGATAGCAGCGCTAAGTGGTATTTTTGGAAGGAGAGTTTTCTGCTTTGTGGTTCATTGTTGCCTGAGCCTATTATGGCTTCCTTTACCCCAGATCATACCAGAAAAACTAGCTCTCAGCATCGACAATAGAAAATAATTAGAAATCTGAGAGGAGGGACACTCCATGCATCTCAAGACTCTGTTTCGGGCAGAGTCAGAGTCTTTGTGAACTTTCCTCCCAGAGCTTCCTGTATCTCTCCCCCCACCCCTATGATGGCTCCTGCCCAACTAGAGAGCATGTTTGCACACATCTCTCTGTTCCATCTTCCCTGCTTGTAATGCCAAACCATGTTGCAACTGTTAGGTAGAGATATGGAAGAAGGGGAACAGCTGTTTGGTTAGAAAGTGGCCATGAAGAAATAGATGATGCTAGGAGATGCTTAGTCTACTGAGAATAAATTGCCTGAGATGGGGGGAAAGAATATGTCAAGGGGATGATAAGTCTCCAAGGACTGCCCAGATGGTTGGTCTATTACAGGGTGTCTTCAAAGACTGGCCAACCAAAAAGAGGCAGAGAAACTAAAAGTAGAGGTGCCATCAAGCCCACAAAGGCAGGTCTTAGAGCATGTGCACAGCTGAGCATGTAATAGCATCACTAAATGACCTATCCTCATTAACACAGTAAAAATCACACCACCAGCACCCTGACAGTTTACTTACACCATAGCAACCTCTAGAAATTGCCTTATAAGGATCTGAAAGGGGAGGATACCACATTCAGGAATTCTCCATCCCTTCCCAAGAAAAATCATGAATATTCTGTCCCCCTACTTGATCACTTAACATAGAATGAGGGAATCAGCTTAAAGGGGAGAAATCTTATCAAACCCAGGAGGTCCTCCACTCCCAGGAATGTGCTGTGCTGTAATAAACTTCAGCATTTTGTCTTCTTGCACCTACTTGGGCTGCTCACTTACTCTGCTGACTCAGTACCAATAACCATTCTTTGGTACCGGGAGCCAAGAACCAGGGAACACGGGGACCTGACATCTGGTCCCCACACCTGATACAACTGCAAATTCTTTTCAAATTCTTTATAACCCCAAGGAATCATAAAACACTGTCCCACAAATTTCTCAGGCAAGATCTGTGTGGTTGTGAAACAGATATTTTCACTTTGCTCAGCAAGGCATTGACTTCTGATCCTCCCTTTTCCTGACATGGTGGTAAGAAAGAACCTATGCAGCAGAAATGAGCCTCCAAGAAGGTCTGAGCAAATATCAGATGAATTAAAAGATCACCTTGACCACAGTCACAGATGTCCTATTTCTTTTATCTTAATGTCTTTTTCTGTTCTAATTTGTTCTGATAATAAATTCAGTTTATTTTAGGGAAGCCTAGTCCAGTTGATGTAAAAGGAAGAAATTAAATGGACATCTGACTGTTTATTTTTAGAAAAGAAAACTACGAGGGAACTCTGCACCCTCATAAACAGCCAATGAATCATAACAGCCACCAATTTCCTTAGATCCTAGGGGAAAACCTCAGTAGAGACCAACACTAAATGCAGGAAAGGATAAAACGGTATTGTGAAAATCTGAGTATGAGGAGAGGAATGGAGATTGCCCTGGGGAGGACATAATAGTGCCTCTCTGAATTTAATATGTGATGTCCAGAGGAACCTAAATGAAGCACAAATATTCTAAAATAAATTATCTGAAAGGTGCTTCAGAAACATGGAGATTATGAGAAAGAAAAACATTTCAATTAAGATTCTCCAGCTTAGATGCAGCAAAGGAAGACTATTCTTAATACCTGCTGCCACCTTTGAAGTTGTATTTTTATTCATATGACAATGAGTCAGTGAGGGCAATACACTCATATTTTTTAAAACCTTTTGACATAGTTTAACTTCTGGAGATAATAGCTAAAGGAATGTCACAAGATAAAGGGTAAAAAAAGTTTTATGTAGAAAAGTCCTAGGACCAGGAGATTAAAGAGAGCCCCATGTAACTCCAGGGTTCACCTAATAGCCTGTTTCCAATGAGACCAGAAGGATGACCACATTCCAGCCCATAAAGGAAAAGTGACTGTCTCTGGGAATCACTTCTGATTCCACCCAAGCGGCCTTAAAATGTGTTCCTCTGCTTATAGATATAGAGGAGGATGAAAGAAAGTGCACAGAGAGTGTAAGACCATATCTTCACCTAAACCAGTAACTAAATTCATGTTTAGAAACTGTCAAGTTGTCACCCCAGATTTGTTGCCAGCCATTTCGAGCTGCTTCCTTCCAGGACATCTTTAGGAAAGTGCCATTCAGAGGCTCTTATAAAAACAGATGACAAAGACAACTGGAGCTTGGGGAGCACCCCAGTGCATCTGCCGAGTTCCCTCTATTTCCCCTCCTTCCCTGCTTCCTGCTCTGCAGAAGTCTCTCCAACCACCTGAGAGGGCACTGCTACAGGCAGATGCCCAGTGCTTAACCAGGTCCCTCTTGCCCTAACTGCCCACCTTTAGGCAGTGCCTCTCTGAATTTGACACTTAGGAGTCATTTACCCCATGAGCCAGATCTCCAACAGTTTGTGATTGGTCTGGAGTTAGACCCCAGGTGCAAGCTGGACAAATCACACCTTTCCAAAAGAATTTAGAAGTGCAAATCAAAGAGCTAGGTGGTGTATGCTTGGCGCGGCTTTGAGCATTAAAAACTAAGTCACTAAGGACTGCTCTGCTCCTCCGTGCTGGGCAGGACATAGAGATAGCTGAAGGTCAGGGAGAAGAATTGTAAAAGTATGTGCAGAGAAACAGATGGAGAGTCCCAACTAAATCACTAATGCCCATTTTCTGTTCATTGCTGTCCATGAAACACCCCTGTGTTCCCTCTTTGTTCAGGTTGGCTAGAATTGTTTCCTTCTTGAAAAATCACTTCCCTTGACTAAATGCACTCCCTTTCGCCTCCTCTCTGCTCCCTTCCCTCACTACTGACAATTTTATCTCTTTTGTCTTTCCAATTCTCTGGTTCCCAACCTAATATTTCCCCCCAAATTATGGCTTTGGGATGTCCTGTCACTGGCTCTGGAAAGCTCTGGTATTTTATCGTCCTTAAGAGACTGAGCTGAGGGTAGAAGTAATCTATTCAGCTCTGAGATGCCGTGGAGCCCTGAGGTATTTTAGCTATTAGTGAGATGAGCCAAAGAATAAGGATAATTTCTGTGGTGCCTGGGGGCAGAGTATGCCTTCTCTACCAATCCTGCTATCCCTGGGAGGATCTGGAAGCCACAGGCATTGTAAAGTCCTAACAGAGTCAACATACAGAGACTGGTACGTTCTATACATATTTTCATTGTGTGTGTTCTGGGAAGGGTGAGCATTTTTAGCCAAATACTCAAGGCCCTACCTCCCTTGAAATCTGTATTATGACATGGCTTTCAGGATGCTTCTACTTTCCCAGGGAAGAGAACTGATAGCTATGAGTTCCTAGAAAATAACATTGATGCCCACACTATGTACCACAAACAAATTCCCCCAGAGACATAAAATAGGATCTTTAGTTATAGTATGTAGCCAAGAAGAATACATTCTTGGAATCTGAATTCTTCTGAATCCTAATTTCCAAAGAGTCCTCAGGCTCCTTTGTTAATTGCTTCATATATTCATTCCTTCATGCATGGAAGAAATAGTTAGGCAACTGCTATAGCCCCATCACCATCACATGTTACATTGATACAATGAGAAGACTTGCCTGCAAGTGACCTGGGGAATGAATTGAGAAAAGGGATTTTGTTTCCCCAGTGGGAGTTTCACCTAAACTTAACCTCTTTATGGACCCTCTTTATGGAAAGAACTTCTAGGCCTCAAAGCCCTCAGGAACTGATTACCTGGCCTTCCCAGACAACTCCTTTAAATACCTGACACTCAAACCCAGACTGACTGGTAGATAAATAATCTGATTATTCCCCCATTGGGAACACTTCTCATTTTTCCCTCTAGAAAGAGAAAGCAATAAAGTTAAAGGGCCCCTCCTGGAATATAGACCTATGCGCCCAGCAGAGTTCCCTGGCCCCCACAGCCCTTTGTGGAATGACAGAAGGACTTATGCCCTTCCCTTTTTGGGGTACATCCTGGCTTTGTGGCTTTCCTTTTCCATAATACAGCCTATTCCTTAGTCTGTGCCATGTGATGTATCTGCATTCTGCCCAAATACCAGTGCCCATCACAAGAAGACCCAGAAGGTGCCCACCTTGGCACCAGTCAATGAGTGGCCAGCTCAACGGGAGGAGGAAGTGAACAACACAAATACTTAATTACAATTTGAGAAAAGTATTATGAAGGTGGTAGAGATCAAGTGAGGTGAAACTTTCAGGAAAGGCCTGACTGATGAGGAAAAGATTAACTGACACCTGATAGATATAGAGGGCAGCCAGCCATGTGAAGAGCAGGGAGCAGGACAGTTCAAACAGAGGGTGTACAACAGATGATATTTCTGGAGAATAGAGGAGCTCAAAGGAGACTAGTGTGGGCAAAGCAGGTAAAAAAGAGAACAATACAGTTTGAGACAGATAGTATCAACCACAACTCAACCACTATCCAAAGTCCATGCACCCTTCTGGATTAGCCCCTGGAATGGAAGATAATCTAGCTTTCATAATAATCCAAAGACTATAATTGAAGGCAGAACTATCCATTTTCCAGCTTGCCTGTCCATAGGATACTTTCACTATGCAGCAACCCTGCCCCAATATATTTTTTAGCATATAGAAAGGATGGGTTCAAGAAATATTTCTCCCCCTGCCATGATGTTTGCATACTAGACTTACATTCAAAATGGTGATGATAAAGATGTTGGTGACTATAACTATTAAGAGCTAATATTGTTGATCTATGTGCCAGGATCTAGGTGCTTTATATGTATGACTTAATCCTCATGAGCATAGAAACTTGTCACAGAGCCAGAGTTAGGCATACAAGAATGTGTCTCTGGGAGAAAGAGGTTACAAAATGTCATGTTTTCTTTCCACTACATTTGTCATAGTGGCATGATAAATCGGGTGTCAAAACATGTTTCCATTATAAAATCATTGTTTTAGAAATAAATACAAGAATGTTTAGGCATGTCCTTGGACTGGACTTGGGAATAAATGGGTCACAAAACAAACACTGCTTCCCAGCATTCGCTAAACAAGGATCCTAAAACCTGGCAACCAATAGAAGCTTTACGATGAAATAATTGGAGCTCTCTTAAAGAGACAATCCATGATCCTCAAGTCTGGAAGGCAAAGCAAAAGTGGTTGTATTTCTTCCCTTTAAGTATTATGAAGAAGGAAGGGCTACTTCTTTAGAAACCTCTGGTCAAGTCCAATCCATGTTCTAAATTGCAGCCAGAGCATTTTTTCTGAAACAAAAATTCCTTTTCAGTTATCTTGCTAAATTTCTCTATAAAAAATAAAATTACTCCTACCCCATTCTTAATGTCTTCTTCAGCTTCAGACACTGAATTGGAAAGTGCAGCTTTGAACCCAAGTGTCATGAGCTGCCTTGACTTTTCTACCAGGTGGACCTCAGAATGCTCTTGACTCTCATCTCTATCCTCTCTTGAACTTTGGATTTGCCTCATGCCTTCTGGGTTTCCACCTGCCTTTTGTTGGTTAACATCCTGCTTGTTTGGTTTAGCCCTAGAGCTTCATAGTGAACAGTGACCCCACATTTCCACCCAGGTTTCCCTGAAGTGCAAGTGAGATATGCTCCTAAAGAATTAGGCCTTAATTTTGTTCAGGCATGATCTCACAGAACATCACCTTCAATAATGATTTTTAGTGCAAAAGTCACTTTATCTTTTTAGTGTAGAGAAATGTGGTATGTTCTACATAGAGCTATCAAATAAGTAACATACAACACAAATTCTACATTCAGCTTCCCCTAGTCTCAGGTAGTGTCTCTTTGCCTGGGTTTAGGATGACCTTAACCTCTCCCCATTTTACATTTGTTTTCATCTATGTCTTTGAGGTTGTAAGGAAGAAAATACCCTCTACTTCCACAAAAATAATTTAAGTATATTTAATGAATTTTATGATGTCTCAAAGAATAGGAGCAAAGATTGTTTTCCCAGTAATTCAGGGCTTGTTTTTAAATTCAAGAATGACCAATGCCAGGAGAACTTTGAAAATAAGGAAAAGGAGAGAAGTTAACATTAATTGGTGTTAACTCTTTTTCGATACATGCACATGGTATGGTTATGTGTACATACGGTTAACTCAGGGTGGGGAACCTGCAGCCTTAAGCCCACATGTGGCCTTCTAGGTCCTTCATTGCAGCCTTTTGATGGTATCTGAATATTACAGAAGAAATTCTTCTATTTGTACTAATACAATTTTGTTCATCTTTTGTATTTTTATTTTATTTTTAAAATGAATGTATTTAAAAGACCAAAGAATAAAACAAGTTTCAATGAAATAATCCTCCCAGATTGACTGGCACAATGGGAACATCAGTAAGCCATAAGGGCTAAGTTGGCTGCTGCTCTGCTCATGATTTAGTTCTAACTTCCCCCACCTGACTGATGCCATTACTGCTTGAGGCTGGTTGGTGAAAGTTTATGGGGAGTCTAGCAAACTAGTCCATTGTCAGCTTTTGAGAACAATGCACTGTGCTTCTATTTGAAACAAAATTTGTGAATAGTTGCACAACTCCACAGTATTTATAAATTCTGTCTGCTTAACAGTCCATCATGTCAAAGAAATACACTGAAGGAAGCAAACAGATTTTTTAATGAAGATTGAGAATGCAATATTTTCTTTTTCTGCTAAAGATAAGATGATTTTCTTGCTTTGTGATAATGCACAAAAGATTATATTGCAGAAATTAGAAGATGAAAAGTAAAAGCAAAGAAAATCTTTTAAGCAACAGTAAGACCTAGAAATAAAGCCACTGACGGAATTTATAAAGTGGCTCTGGAAAAAAGGGAAGCCATTCAGTGATGGAAATGAGGAAAGTATGCATTGTCAAAGTTGCAGGATGCTTAGACTCAATAATGTTTTGAAGTACAAACAACTGCCTCCGCCAAGGAGAACCATAACTGATCAGCAGAATGACTTAATCTTCAACTTAACAGAACAATTTCATGCAATACTTCAAAAGAAACATATATATTATTCAATCATTTTGGATCAATCAACTGATACTACTGACTGTGCAGGTCATAATAGAAGATTCTTGACTTTATTCAGGTCATAATAGAAGCTTCTTCACTAGGACGGAGTTACTTTTGGATCTCTTGTGAAAAGAATACAGGGAATGGATATCGCTAACAGCTTTCAAAATAAATGGCATGAAGTTGGACTGAATTTGGTACATGTAGTGAGTATATGTATAGAGGGTATATCTTGTATGACAGGAATCAGATGCTTTAATTTCTTTTCATTGTGTCTTGTATTAGCAAAATCTCTGGGCTAACGCTACTATTTTAAATGATACTTTGCAAAAAGTACTGTTAACTATCTTCATGCAAATACAGCTTGGCATCATCAGCTTCAGCTTCATAACATGCTAAAGTTCAACAATGAGGTATTCAGTGTGTATTTTCCATATCATTCTAAAGTCTGTTGACCAAAGTTTTATCTTTGCAAGAATATATTGTTAAATTTTGCACAGAAAAGAATAAGCACTGTGAATTATTGAAAGATTTCCATAAGAATTCAGCATTTCTGTGTGATAAAACAACTTGAATATTTCTTTGCAAGGTAAAGCAAAGTCTGTATATGATATGTGGCAAAAAAAATCCAAGCATTTTGGAAAAAAAGGCCTTTTTTCAAAGCTCTTTTTCCCATTAATTGTTGAATATAACAAAGGGCTCACAGACTTTGAGAATCATGACATCACACTCAAATTAGCATTTCAGCCTCACCTAGTTGATATCACCGAGGCACCTAAAGAACTACAGATGGAATTGATTTAGGTCTCAGGTGACATTTTAAAGTCACCATCTGATTCCAAGAAAGATCCAACTGAAATACAGAAAATTGCAGTAGAATACCCACACCTTTTTCAGGCAACATGCCTGAAAAATGCTTTCTTGCTTTTCAACCACTTATTGCTGTGAAGGTCTCAAATGACTGATATGCACCTAAAGGATCAACTGAAACTGCAGACCTCCATGCTGCAAGCAAATATTTAAGTGTTTCCCAACAAAAAGAAGACACAACAAAATCATTAAAATGTTAATTTTAAAATTAACAAATAATTTTCATTTTTTCAAATCATTAAATACACAGTATTTAGATTTTTACAAAATGATGGACATTTTAAGAATGTCTACCATATATTTTGTGCCGAAAAAACTTGGCTTATACTCGAGTATATACGGTAATTGAAGTTTCTTGAATGCAACCTTATTTGATTACGACTAAATTAATGCTGTCTTCAACATGAAAAAAATTCTTAAAACTCCTAAGCTCAAATTTCATGTCCCTCAGATGTTTCAAAGAGGAGCGTAGATATTTCCTTTAACAGTCTTTTGCAGTAAGTCCCAGGAGGTTTATCTGTCTTATCAACCACTATGTTTCTAATGTTAGATTTATAAGTAGATGCTAAATATTTCTTAAATGAGTATTTTTCTGATTGCAAATATATAAATTGAGTAGGAAATATAAAGACCATAGACTCGTATGACTTAAAAGTGATAATTTCCTCAACATTGCCCTGCACCTAACAAGACAAACACTGTTAATAGTAGGCTACACTAATTCTTAAGTTGTATACTGGCACCCTTCTTTTTTCTTTCTTTTTTTTTTTCCTCTGATAGAAATCTTGTCTTCTCCTTTCCTGACTCAAACTTTGTTATCCCACTTCCCCCTGTCATACACCATTTTTGTCTGTCTAGCACCACCATTTTCCTTGGACAACATTCTCCTCTCATGTAAATTATGTACCATTGATTGGGAATGCCCATCATAGAACTCCATTTCTCTAACCCCCAAAATGACCTGAAGTAGGTCACACATCACTATGGCCATGAGAATGGAGGACCATGACTAGCTAGACTTACATGCCATGGTATAGAATATCCATAAGAAAATTCCTGGCCACAAGTCCCAATTCTCACAAAATGGGAAGTCATCTATTCATCAGACCAGCCTAGATCTCAGTCAAGATCGACTGTAAATTGTCTCACACCTATTTCAATTAAAATCTATTTATTGTTTAAGTCCTGAGAAATAGCCTACAGAGATATCCTCCTTGCCTGCTATCCATACATCTCAGCCCAACAGAACTAAGACTTGAATTTAAAGACTGATCTATTGCTTTGCAACACTCTGATTTGCTCCTGATAACAGGAAAATATCCATTGACTAAAGGCAACCTACAGCAGAATTTCACTTTTCATTAAGTTCCATGCAAACTCTTTCTGGTTGCTCTGGGTAGATAACTGTGGTCAACTGCTTCCAACAGAAAATGCCTGTTGCCTCAGTCACCAATTCCAAAAACTAATGTTGACACTTTATTTTGAAGCATCTTCATCTCATAGAAGGCTATAGCCTTTTTGGGGTGAAAAATCAAATATGCAAGTGATAAAGTCATAGAGATAAATCTAAGCAATAGCATTTCCAATGGCATATTTTCCTACTAATAACTACAAAATATATTTTCCATCTAAGAAAAAATTTCTCTATTCCACTATTTCCCAAAATAATTATTTATAAAGTGAAGCTAGGATGTCATCAAATTAGAATTTTCAGCTGGATGAAATCTTAAGACAGAGTCTGGCTCAGAGCCCCCGCTGTAAAGATCCAAGGTAGTATTTTTTACTAAATTTTCTCCACTTCCTGGGAAGCAGATTCCTGCATGATTGTACAGGACTGAAAAAAATAGCCCATGCAGCAGTGTTTTTCAACCATTTTTATCTCATGGCATACTTGAACCTGTAGTTAAACTTGTGCAGCACACTTAAGGTATTACGTTGATTAAAAAATAATTAAAAAAAAACAAAACCCATTTGGGTTTCGGCAAGAGACTTTAAATACTTGCCAAACAAGAAGGGGATTAGACCTATTAACTGCCAAAAAGGGAGGCATCTGTTTATTTTTGCAGGAGAAGTGCTACTTTTATGCCAACAGATCTGAGATCGTGCAAAACAAGATCAAAACACTACAAGAAGATCTAGGAAGGAG
>CAUYPK010019334.1:0-13346 GCA_963574355.1 Loris lydekkerianus
TTCCCATTTGCCTGGAGTATAGATGACCATCCCTTTACCTTGAGTCTATATTTGTCTTTTAATGTAAGATGTGAATCTTGTATGGAGCACACATCTGCCTTGAGTTTTTGTATCCAGTCAGCCAACCTGTGCCTCTTTAGACGACAATTTAAACCATTCACATTAATTAAGAATATTGATAAGCCTTTTGAGAGTCCGGTGAACATTTTTAATCCTTTTGCGACTGTGGAAGTTGGAATTTGATCAAAATTTGCTAGGTGGGTTTACTTTTGTGGTGGAGGATTACCCTGGTTTTTAAGGAGGATAGGTCTGAGATTATCCTGGAAGCTGGTTTAGTTATGGAAAATTTCTTCAACATGTGAATGTCATTGAAGTATTTAATTTCTCTGTCATAAATGAAACTCAGTTTAGCTGGGTACAGGATCCTGGGTTGAAAGTTACTTTGTTTTAGGAGATTAAAGGTCAATGACCATCCTCTTCTAGCTTGAAAGGTTTGAGCAGAGAGATCAGCAGTTATTTTAATATTCTTCCCCTTGTAGGTGATGGTTTTCTTTCATCTGGCTGCTTTCAGAATTTTCTCCTTCATATTAACGTTAGTGAAATTGATTATGATGTGTCTGGAGGATGTCTTATTCGGGTTGAGTCGTGCTGGAGTTCTGAAAATGTCTGCTATCTGAATTTCAGAATCTCTTGGCATGTCTGGAAAGTGCTCCTTCACTTCGTCGCTTTCAGGGATCCCCATAAGACGAATATTGGTTTTCTTTGAATTATCCCAGACCTCTCTGAGAGACTGATCTGTTTTTGCCCTCCATTTCTCTTCCTCTTTGAGAGTTTGGGAGCGTTCAAAAGCTTTGTCTTCAATGTCAGAAATCCTTTCTTCTGCTTGCTCAATTCTGTGACTAAGGATTCTACTGTGTTTCTCAGATCTTTGAGGGCTGCAACTTCTTGTCTCAATGTGTCAAAATCTTTGGTCATTTGGTCCTTGAATTCATTGAATTCTTGAGATGTCTTTTGGGTTACTGCTTGGAATTCTAATTCAATCATATTTGCTATACAGGGTCGATTTCTGACATCTCAGTTATTTGTTTGTGCATGGGATCTTGTGCTGTGTCTGCCCCATTGATACTTGGGGGAGTTGATTTACTCTGATTATTCATATTGCCAGAGTTTTTCTGTTGATTTTGCCTCAAGATTGTTTTTCACCGTTGCCTCTGGCCATCCTCAGAGTTTGGGAGGTCTCTCTCCAAGATTAGACCCCAGCAGGATCACTCTATTGTTACTGGATCTTTGTAGGGAGTGGCTCCTGTGTAGTTCCTCTGGGGCTTCCCCAGCCAGGGAGTTCTCGTTGTAGAAGCAGTTCCAGAGCACCCAGATCTAGCAACAGGGTGGGAGAGGGTGCGCCCAGTTCTGGGAGTACCTGGTTCCCAGTGACTTTGGCATAGAGAGCCCAAGGCTCCAGCAGTCTCTGGCCAGGAGAAGGGCTCTGCGTAGAGGCAGAGAGGGCTTCAGAGGGCACGTGGCTACCAGAGTCCCTGGCCAGATGAGCGGGCTGGTGTGGAGGCAGGGAAGGTACAGGCGGGAGGATGCCGGGTTGCGCGGCTCCTGCAGTTCCTGGTCAGGGCATGTGGAGGCCCACTGGGCGCAGGGCGTGGGTCAGGGTTTGCGGTGCAGCTCTTATGGAGGTCTGGGTAGCACCAAGCCCAGGAGTTTGAGGTTGCTATGAGCTGTGACACCATGGCACTCTACCCAGGGCAATAGCCCTAGGCTCCACTGTGCCAAAACCAGTCTCACTCTGCCCATGACGGTTAAGGCTGTAAGGCAGCTCAGTCCCCACCTTTAGGCTTCTCAGTCACTAGGCTACTAGCTCCCACCCGATCCTTGCTTTCTGACCCTGAGGGTGGAGCTCGCCGAGGCAGTTCTGTCACAATAGCTCCCTGCGGCCCATAGCTGAACACTATTAGCTCCGTCTGGCTCAGCGACTCAGTCTGGGGCCCTAGACAATGCTCAGAGTTCTCCGGACTCCTGCTCAAGCTCTCCACAAGGCAGTTCAACTGAGTGCCAAGTCCAAAAACACCGAAACAGTTCACAGGTAAGGCCTTTCCAGTTTGCAGTCTCACTGCTGCTTGTACTTATGGGTGCTGGTGGGATTAGGTCGATCGAACACACGCAACCACTTGCCAGTTTTCCACTGTTTTTTTCCTCCTCTTGGGGTCCAGAAGTCCCTTGCCAACTCCCTGTATCCTCAAAGGGATGACTATAGGCCGATTCCACCAGCCAGAGATGCCTGGAGTTTCATCTCCCCAGACTCACTGTGCCCTGTTTCAGGGAGGCTGTTACTTGGCCGTCATCTTGGATTGTTCTTGGAAGAAGGCTTTTCAAAGAAAGAAAAGAGGCCAGCCATGTTGGTTCACATCCATAATCTTAGCACTTTGGGAGGCTGAGGCAGGAGGATTGCTTGAGCCTAGGAGTTTGAGATGGCAGTGACCTATGATAACACCACTGCACTCTAGACTGGGCAACAGAACAAGATCCTACCTCAGGCAAGAAAAAAAATAAAGAAAAACATTGTGCATCCTCATGAAAGTGGTAAATACAGGCTATATGGTGGTATCATGGAATTTTTGGGGGGGAAGTCTCACTTGGTCACCCCGGTAGAGTGCCGTGGCATTATAGCTAATACCAACCTTAATCTCTAGGGTTTAAGCCATCCTCTTGCCTCAGCCTCCCAAGTCGCTGGGACTACAGGTGCCCACCACAATGCTCAGCCACTTTTTTTTTTAGAGACAGGGTCTCGCTCTTGCTCAGACTGGTCTCAAAACTGTGAGCTCAGGCAATCTACCCACCTGTGTTGGGATTACAGGCATGAGCCACTGCACCTGGCAGTATTATGAATTGTTAAAAAAAAGCTCCCTCTCTAGCCAGGTGTTGTGGTAGGCACCTGTAGTCCCACCTACTTGTGAGGCTGAGGCAAGAGAATAGCTTGAGCCCAAGAGTTTGGAGGTTGCTGTAAGCTATGACTCCATGGCATACTACCAAGGGTGACAAAGTGAGACTGACAAAAAAAAAAAAAGAGCTCCCTTTCTAAATGGTGCAGCTGCTGTGGAAAACACTATAGCAGTTCCTCAAAATATTAAACATAGAATTACCATATGATCTAGGAATCCCACTCCTGGGTATTTATTTACTCCATAGAATTGGCAGCAAAGAAACATTTGAAACCTGTGTGCATAGCAGCACTAGTCACCAGAGACAAAAGTAGAAGTAACCCAAGGGCATATGGGCAGATAAATGGATACACAAAATGTGGGTGATACACACAATGGAACATCATTCAGCCTTAAAGAAGAAAGAAATCCTGATACGTACTACAGTATAGATAAACCTTTGGAAATACTATGCTAAGTGAAATGAGCCAGTCACAGAAAAGATAAATTGCACAGTTCCATTTAGATGAGGCGTCCGGATAAGCTATACTTACAAGAGTTGAACACAAAGAGGCATAATGGTACCTGCTGGGGCTGGAGGGAGGGGCGAGAAGAACCCAAGAGTTGCTCACTGAGGATGCAGTTTCAATTTTGGGAGAAGAAAAGCGGTCTGGAGATGGATGGTGACGGCTGGACAATAATGTAAATATAATTAATGCCACTGAACTATACACATAACAGTTGTTAAAATGGTAAATGTTATTATGTATATTTTACCACCATAAAAATAACCACCCCCAAATCCCCCTACCTGTCCCCTTCATCCACACTCTGTGTGATGTGACACTGCTGATCCTCCCATCAAGAGGCACAGTCAATCTCCCCAGCGCTCGTGTCCAGGTTGGCTCTGGGACTGGTTTTGACCCATGGAAGGTTCTGAAAGTAGTGACAATTGGGGATGTGGGAGCTGAGGTCTTGAGAGGACTTGCCAGCTCTCTGAGAACTCAGCCACCTTATAAAGAAATCCAGACTGGCTGAAGACAGAGGCCCTTGCAGGATGAGAGGCCATGTGCAGAGAAAGGCCATGTGGAAGAAAACCAAGGTGCCCCAGAGAGCAGACGGCACCAAGAACCCAGTCGTGTGAGGCCATCTTGGATTCTCCAGAACAGCAAAGCTGCCTCAACCCAGAGCCCTTGGAGCTGAGCCCTACCCAACTTCCTGACCTAAACATCAGTAAGCAGTGAACAGTGAGGAGTAGGTGGTTGTTCTAAGCCTGCATTTTGAGGAGGTTTGTTTCACAGCAAGAGATAACTGCCACAAATATGCACATACATCATGTATGTTTAGAGAATCTCCTCTCCTCTTATTCTACTGCTAGTACCATTTATTACCTCCATCAACTCATTCACAAACTTATATTGAGTACTTTCTACGCACACGACTCTCCCAGCATTTGAGATCTATCATAGAATGAAGCCACGCCCCCTGCCCTGAGGAAGCTCGAGATGGCAGTAAGTAAGCAATTAATAATAAAGTAGACAGCAGGGGACAAATGAATGTGCAATAGAAAGGAAAAGGTAGAATAAAGCACCGGGATTTACACTGGAGAAGCAGGGACAGAAGTGCTTCTTCCTAGCAGGCCTGCACAAACCCTCATCCACAAAAAGATAACGTGTCTCTTCTCCCCTTTGTTTTTTGATATCTGACCTTTTCTGATGATGCCTTAGTTTTAATTATATGTAATCACTGTGCTAATGGAAATAAATATAGGCAACTTAGTTCATTATCTTGATTACAGAAAAACAAATTACTCTTACGCTCTCTCATACTGCTACTACTATTTTAAAGAAATTTCACTTACAGGCAAAGCCTTGAGGAAAGACCTAGAGATCAAAAAATTCCAGAATTCCTGTTCCCAAATGGAAAAAGGCATCTGTGGATTGTGTATGGTCTTTCTGCTGAATGCACATACAACACTGACACTTCATCATGCTTAATGACAAATAGCATAGCTTGCTCTGAAAAGGACTTTTAACGGTTCATGCTCCATCAGCTTCACATAAACTGTGGTTAAGACCGCAAGCATTGCTGTCAGATACACTTGGCTTGAGCCCAAGTTCTACCTTCTACAGCCTGGTTGACCTCCCTAAGCCTCAGTTTCCTGGCTTATAAAATGAGGACAATGACAGCACATTTTGCAGACTTAAGGATTAAATGAGACTTGTACAATGCAAAGCTTTTACCCCAGGGCCACAAAATGAGAAGACTTAAATAAATGTTACCTGCTATCATATGATTATTTTTAGAAGGTATTCCCAGGCATAAAAACCACAATAAAGAAAAAGAATGACAGTCAGAGCTTAACTGAACTGATGGAATTACTTATGACCTGGACATGTCACAGATCTCTGCAGAAGATCCTACTAGGAATATGAAGGCCAGAGTGCCCTGAAACTGGATTCAAGGCAAGCTCATGCTTAAGGTACTTCCCTGGTCTTAACCACATTTTGAAGCTCCATACAAGTGACTCTTTACTCAAGCATGGACCGGAACAGAATCAATTCAGAGGAGGTCAATTTGAAAGCCAGTGTCAGATAGAAGATAAGACACTCCCCCACACAGCTGAGTATCTTAGGCCCCCACACATCTTTACCTGGACTCATCCTGGGCCCAATATATAGAGCTCCCCCTACCCTCCTGAAATGGAGTATTTCTGATCCTGGATTAGTTATCTAATGAGAAATGTAAGTGATTTTGCCTGTTTCTGGAGAGCAGTGGGGTAACTGCCTGGCATCTGAACTCCTTTCCATGTTTGAAGAATCCTACCTTCTAAGTGGCAGAGAGTGCCTATCTCACACCAGAGAAGGTGAAAACTCAAAGCCTTACTTGCTGGCTCTCCTGGTAGCTGCAGGGTGCGGATGATCTAAAGAATTTGCACAGAGTCCAGAAATTGGGTCTATGACAAAAGGGTGCAGAAACAGTGATAGTGAGTCTTTCAACTGGCCTCCACATGGGCTTCTAGGTGTAACAGAGTGGAGTCCAGGTTGGTACACCAAGGTGCGTGAGCTGAAGCCCGCACTGTCATGTGTCCAGGTGGACCCAATTCTCAGTCATGATACTGATGTCTGACTCAATAGAGTGATTCTTTTTGATGTCTGCACTCAGAGCCTGGTTTTCTAACCTTCTTGGAGATTCAGAGAGCTTCACAATATCCTTTGAATAATTACCTTCCTGCTTAAATCAGTCCGAATTCGTGACTGTACTGTTGTTGCAGTTAAGAACCTTGACTGATATAAATATCTTAAAACAGCTCCCACTGGGTGAATGCCGACCACATGCCAGGCACTGGGCTCAGCATCTCACGCTTGGTACCTCAATTAATTCTCACAACCACACTGCAAAGAAATCATTCTTGTCTCTCTCTGACATGAGAAAACTGTCAAGTGGTACAAACAGACTTTGACTTCAGGAACCCCCTTGTACCAAAGTACATTCAGTTAACTACTGAGCCATATTCCATCTCCTATCCCTTCTCATCTAGGTCTTCAGATTAAGAAATTTTACTGAGCACCCACTGTATGCCAAGCACTACTCTAGGCACTGACCATACAGCAGTGACCAAAACAAGCAAAAATTTCCGTCTTAATAGAGTTTACATTCTATGTGTTTTTTTCTTGATCTGTGCTTATGTTGTTGGTTTGTTTTCATTAATGATTCCATGGTCTGTTTCTGACCTCAGCCTAAAAACTTAATCTAACTCCATTTAACCTCACAATTCTTTTTTTCTTTTTTGCAGTTTCTGGCTGGGGCCAGGTTTGAATCTGCCACCCCTGGCATATGGGGCCGGCGCGCTATTCCATGAGCCATAGGCACTGCCTTAACCTCACAATTCTTGTTTAGTAGAAACAGCCGAGACCAACGAGGGCACGTGTGCTGTGGCAAACACACATTTACTCACAGACACCACTTCCCCATCACAGCCTGCGTGCAGGCTCAGCACCCTTCTCAACACAGCTCTACAGGCAGTCCTCTGGCACAATCAACTCATGAATTCTATTTGCCATGTATATTAGATTTCTACTGCTGTATAACAAATTATCACAAATTTAGCAGCTTAAAACAATGCCCATTTGTTATCTCACAGTTCTGTAGGTTAGAAGTCCAGGGGCTTTGTCTGGACTATCTGCCTAGAATCTCACAAGACCCACATCAGGCATTGGCAGCCTTGCCTCTTATTGAGAGGATCTGGGGAAGAATCTGCTTCCAAGCTTTGAAGCTGTTGGCAGAACTGACTTCTGTGTAGTTGCAGGCTTGACTTCCCAATTTCTCGCTAGTTGTCAGCCGGTACTCACTCTTAGCCTCCACAGGCCACTCTCAGGTCATGGCATGTGGCCCGTGCATTTACACAGCCAGCAACAGCATGTCAATTTCTTCTTGTGCTTTGACACTTTCTCACATTCCCTTGTCTTACCGTACAGAGAAAACTCTTTACTAGTAACTCTTCAGGGGCATCCAATGCACAGCTCTCAGGCTGCACGTAAATTATGCGAGAACTTTCTTGCTTATCTGTGGTGGCAGATATCATGACAATTGCATATAGATCTTTTTTTTTGTTTTGTTCATCAGCTTTCCTTAGTGTTTGTATATTTAATGTATAGCCCAAGGCATCTCTTCTTCTTTCAATGTGGTGCAGAGAAGCCAAAATATTGGACACCCCTGGATGGGATTGGATCAGGCCAACCCAAATGATTTCCCTGTGCTTTTTACCATCAAAATAACACCATTGTGGGACAGACACCAGAAGCAAAGGTCACGGGGTCCACATCACAGTTCTGCCTACCTCACTGCCTTTAGCCTAGGCCTACTACATATTTTTAATAGTTTGGACAGAGCTAGTCTCACTGAGTTGAGTCATATGCATTTACTTAAGAGTAGGGCTAGCTTCTAAAGTGACATGAGAGCAAAGATGGGAAGGACATGAGCAAACGAGTGACATGGATCCCTGGAAGAAGGCATTCCAGGCAGAGGGAACTGCAAGCACAGAGGGAACTCCGCTAACATGTCGAGGAAAGGAAAAGAGGGCAGGTGGCAGTAGATGATGGCCTCAAGGTTATAGAGTTTTCAGTCATACAGGCCCTTCTAGGCCCTTCTAGGCCAAGGTAAGGACTTTAACTATAAGAAAAATGGGTGTCTCCTTGTGACTGTGTTCTGAATTACAACTGAGAGCATCCCTTTGGCTACCATGTTGGAAGAGGCTGCAGATGGGCCAGGGTAGTAGCTGGGAGACCAGTTATGGGGCTGCTGCAATAATCCAGACTAGAAAGGATACTGGCTAGATCAGGGTGGGTACCAGAGAGGCTGACTTAAAGGGCTCAAATTCTGGATATATTTTTAAAGGTGGAGCCCAGGGTATGACAGAAAGATTAAAAAAAAAAAAAAACTGAAAAGGACTTTGGAGTCACTTAGGCCTCTTTTTAATTCTGGAAACTCTGGCATTTGTGTTTGCAAGCTGTGTGTCTGTGAGCAAACCATTGAAAACTTTCTATGTTTATTGGGCAGTAAAATAAAATGGGGCATTCACATACATCTCATGGGGCTTTTGTGAGCATTCAATATGGTAATTGTTCTGGAATCTACCAGGTGCTCAAGAATTGTCAGTTTTTCTTCTCTCATTGTTTTATATAGTATATGCTTGATAGTAAATGCTAGAGTCTTCTTCTTCCCACTGAGACCTTCTTTGTCCTATCCTATTCTAAAGTAAATACATAAAACCCAACTCAGGCTGGAGTTATACATGGGGAGGGGAAGGGGATTGACAGAGGGAATATGTCACTGCCTACAATTTATTGAAGGGGTTAAATAAAGGTGTTGAGAGTCTCAAAGGAGCCCCTCAAAAGGAGAAACATCTTAAGAGCTTTTTTTTTTTTTTTTTTTGAGTCTCATTATGTTGCCCTTGGTAGAGTTCCGTAGTATCACAGCTCACAGCAACCTCAAACGCTTGGGCTTAAGCGATCCTCTTGCCTCAGCCTCCCAAGTAGCTGGGACTACAGGTTCCTGCCACAACACCCAGATATTTTTGTTGCAGTTATCATTATTGTTTAGCAGGCCTGGACCAGGTTCCAACCCACCAGCCTCGGTGTATGTGGCTGGCACCCTAACCACTGAGCTACGGGAACTGAGCCATATCTTAAGAGCTTTTGGCCAGTGAGTATAAAAATTGGAATTAAAAATTTGCTTTTCCTAGTGGGATACACCCCCAGCTATCAGGCATATGTCTTGAATAGAGGAACATCTCAATTTAAATAAGTTGTTTATTAAATGTTAACAAATTTAACATTCGTTAAGTGAAAGTATTAAAAAGTACTTAAGCCTCAAAGTATCCAGGGACAATAAGAGATTGGGCAGCTGTTATTTTTGTAGCAGAGTGTTAGTGTTACAGTCTTTATTATTACCCTATCCTTAACTAGCTGTGGCACCTTGGACAATTGACCCACCATACAGTTCTACCATCTGCATTTCTTTATGTAGTTATTGAACAGATTAATGATATAGGTAAAATGCAAGACAACAGTGGCTAGTACCTATAAGCAATCAATAAATGGTTAACCGTTGTCTTTATCAGCATTTCTATTAATAAAAATAGCTCCTGGGTGTGGAAATCAGGACTTTCATTCTGAGCCTTGCTCAGACGCACAGTTCTATTTTTTCCTCTTTTCTCTCTTTCTGACATAGGAAGCGTCAAATTTAGTACACAGATCCAAGAAAAAACTTGAGATGATTTTGGAGAAGGCCATTTAATAACACTGCTGCCCTCAAGTTTGACTTCTCTCTTTCTGGTGCTAAATATACTAATTCCTCTTCCTCTCTCTTCGCACTGCCACCCAACAAGCCGACTCTCCATTGACCTGTCTGGGTGACTCACACAGCTTGCTGGGATGTGTCTGGAGTTTTACAGATTCCTGTCTTCTCCCAAACCAACACAGATTTGTGTCATCAGCAAATTCCACCAACTTGTCAGTAAGAGAGTTGACATTTACATAGCCACAGCTTCAGGCAGCAGTGACCAAGCTGGTGAATTTCTAATGAGAAAGAAAGGTATCTTGTTCTTCAGAAATATTTGACAACTGAAAGTTTCCAAAAGAGAGTTAATCATTTTAACTCATTCTCAGACATTTCCCTTCTTTGTTTTTCTCTCTTACCCTCTCCACTCCTTTTTCTTTTGGGAGGGAGAGGGCTTTAGGGCACAACTGACTACCAGGGCTTCCTGAGGACCAGCCAGGGTGAAGAAGGGCAAAGGAAGGGAGCAGACAAATGGGTTATCAAAAAGGTGTGTTGCAAGACAGGCAGCTGTTTGAAGGCGGAAAATGGCAGAATGCCTTGCTATCCAAAGTAGTCAGTATCATAGATAATGATTTACAAAGATGCAAGATGGTGTTAAATGAAGAACAATCCTATTTATTGTCCAATTTCCATTGCCTCTTCTTCTAGAAAGAGCAGCCTAAGTTTCCCTTCTCCAGTTTAGGTGACGAGTCAGTCAAATTCCTTCCCTCCCTGCAACCAGGCACATGACCTCAATGAAGTCCATTTAATTCCTTCTTGTATGATTAAGAATTTATAGCAAAGAGGCACAAAGTGAAAGGAGCTGGACCAACAGACATCACTTTCCTACTCCCTCGATCCTCAGGTCCTATTCTGCTGAGATCTGCTTTTTCTACTTTGCCTCTGACTCTGCAAGGTCCTCTGTCCTTCCTTTGCACTAAAGTTAGCAGAATCAGTTTCTGTTGCTTGCAATTAAAGAGTATAAAATGAAATAAGCACTAAATCCAGTCTTTCCAAGGCTAGCACATCACTTCAGAAAAGCAATAAAGTATATGTACCAGGGTATGCACTATGAGTTATTGCAGGTCAGGAGCTATTTTCAAAACAGCAGGCAAACTGACACTGAAGTCTATCTTAGGGTTAATAACTCTCCTTCCTCCTGCCAGTTACTGAGGAAGAATGGACATGATAGGGACACAGAGGGCACAGATGTAACTGATAGACTGGGACTCTGCCGGGATTATTTAAGCAAGGCTAGTGGGCTTTCATCAGCATAAAAGAAAAGAAGCTGAAAGAAAAAGATGTATGTCAAAACTATATAGATATGGATTTGCAGGAGTAATATGATAGAGACATACTGGGGATTAGGTTCTGAAGTGAGGAGATAAGGCAAAAATAATGTAGAGTCAAAATTAACTTATAAGGTCTCTTGAATCACCAATAAGGTACAATTAAACTGATGATTCCACACAGGGATATGTTCATGTAATGGTATTAAATAGATTGAAATGCACAGTGTATAATAGGAGTACAAAGCAAAGTATAATTTCACATTATTGTTAATTGTATAAGAAAGATAGAATCTGAAGCACAGGAAATCACTGTGTGTGAGGACCCCACACTGCAAGAATCAAGTGGGTTCCGAAAGAGCAGAGGTACACCTCCAGGCTCCCCCTAAACCTGGGCTCAAACCATAGGAAGAGAACAGTGGGCAGAATCACATGTAGTATTTTAAGTATTATTTTTATCTTGGGAAGCAGGTTAGTGGCCAAGTACCTTGTTATTGAAGGTTAAAAGTGTACCTAGTACAATGCTTATAACCTTAGAAAGTCATTTACTTTACACAAGGGACTTGGCTACAATTAGGTAAGCTGCCACCAGTTTGGATAACACTGGAAATTTCACGAAGTCTTCACAAAGGTTGATTTCCCCGGGGCTTAAACACCAAGAGGTACAAATTATGCTAAAGTTCTTTGTTTTTGCCCCTTTTGATAAAGAACAAGTACAACTCTATGAAAACAGTTTGAGGAAATGCTAAAATTCTCAAATAAATGGAATACAATACATAATCTGAAGGAAGAGATGCAAGACAAAAATACAAGTACAATGATGTGACTTTCTGGTCATTGCATCACAAAGTAACTCAGACCTGAGATAAACCTCATTGAGAGAGCCTCATTGTTAAACGAAAATGCCTAGTGAATAGTGGAGGTACCCAAAAATGTCCGCTGACTGAATAACTTGACTTTTTTTAACTCAAGAAACAATACTGACTAAAATACTTCTTGAGTTCATAATGACAATCAAAATAAAAGAAAGAAAAGAGAGGGAAAAAAAGAAAAAAGAGAAAAAGAAAAAGGGAAACAACAATATGAAAAAATAAAAGATAAAGCTCTTTTCAACAAAATAATATCAGCTAAGAAATGTAGAACGATCAACAAATATTTAAAAATAATCATTTTGCAACTCCAGTAAAAAACTGATTTAAGCAAGGATTATCAATGAATGCTACAACAATTGAGTGAAAGGTTTTTGGAGAACAGATTATTTATTCACATAGATTAATTATTAAGTATAATAAGGAGAAGTTACCTCCACCACAGAGATCTGCCAGACAGCCGTCAATCAAGTGATCAAACTGAGCACTACCCTTGACAGGACAAACTGACGTCATATATCTCTGGACACGATGTAAAGGAAGTATACATCATCATCCATGCAATATTCTTGCCAAAATATTTTTATTCTAATACTAATCATAAGGGAACAATAAGACAAATCCAGAATGCAGGTAATCAGCCTGGACTTATTCAAAAAATGTCAATGTCACAAAAGACAAGAAAGGGAGATCTTTTTCTAGTTTATAGGACATTAAGACATGACAACCGCATGTAATATCAGAACCTTGAATGGTTCTTGGATTATTTTTAAAGCAAGAAAGAACATTTGGGGGAGACAGTGGGGGAGATATGAATATAGGCTCTGCATTAGATTTTATTGAATTACATGTATATTTCTTAGGTGTTATAACGGTATTATGGTCAATAGCCTATACGTGCAAAGTTCTTCAGGCTAGTGAGTCATAATGTCTACAAATTACCTTTTTTTCTTTTTTTTTGAGACAGAGCCTCACTTTGTCACACTTGGTAGAATGCCATGGCATCACAGCTCACAGCAACCTCAAACTCTTGGGCTCAAGTGATCCTCTTGCTTCAGTCTCCCAAGTAGCTGGGACTACAGAGACCCATTATTTTTTTTAGAGATAGGGTCTCACTCTTACTCAGGCTGGCCTTGAACTCCTGAGCTCAGGCAATCCCAGAGTGCTGGGATTATAGGCATGAGCCACTTTAACCAGCCACTGCAAATTACTTTTAAATGACTGAGCTCTGAAAAAACATACCGCATATACTCGAGTATAAGCCGACCCGAGTATAAGCAGACCCCCTTAATTTTACCCCCAAAACTGGGAAAACTTAGTGACTCGAGTATAAGCCGAGGTGGAAAATGCAGCAGCCACTGGTAAATTTCAAAAATAAAAATATATACCCAAAACAATTACAATAATTGAGGAATCAATAGGTTAAATGAAACGTACCACATTAA